>NNCF01135542.1:57017-89731 GCA_002313205.1 Laupala kohalensis | reverse complement strand
ACCCCTGTTTATCTTTGCAGGTATATGATTATTTTTGTTTGGTTTTGTTTTGCTTTCAGCTTAACTTTTAATGCGCTCCGCGCTTTTCTTTGTACGTCGGGGTCCACATGTTCCATGCGTCCTAGGTTCGTTGACCGGCCGTGGGTCCGGCCGGGTTTAGAGGGGGGGCTATGTCACAAAGCGACATGGCGCCTCCCACAAAAGGCCTCTCGCCACGTGTGGGAGTCTGCCTCCCTCGAAGGGCCTCTCGCCACGTGTGGGAGTCTGCCTATCATTTATTTAATATCTAGCCAATTAGTAGCATTTGGGTTAGAATCTCCCAACAGAGCCTCTCTCTCAACCACGGTACCCATCCGCGAAAGATAGACCACTTCCTGTTGTTGTATGTGGGATAGATGCGTAATTCCCCGGAAAGTGACACAGAAACTCGTGTCGGCACGTGGCTGGCGTCTCAAGCAACCCCCCCACTATGCCGATCCTCCCACTTTCTTAAAAAGCATATATTAACTTATGGACAACGCCCTTCTCCTTCCAAAGTTATTAGAGGGACCGTGTGCACATTTGCCATCTCTCCAGAAACCCCCCCCATCTTAACACTACGCAGGACCCTTACGGACACGTGCTGTCCCCACCTTCATAGGGTGTTGGCTCAAGGATTCTTTTACCCCCTTAACACCCCGCGATCTTACTTAAGCGGTGGACAAAGCGACACTCGCTCTCAATTACTCAATTGCTGTGTGGAATTTTGCTACTCGATTACGACGGGCCCACCCTGTGGACCGCCAACCGCTCTGTCAACTCTGCTAGACACCGTGGCCACTGCCCGGGAACCCAGCACTTCGGCGAACGGACTCACCGATGGTATGACACGGAACATTGTCGGATCCCGACATTAAAACAGCCCATATGGCAGGCTTTTGTTAGAACACCGTACTCTAGTACGGTGATATGACCAATTGTTTTTACGCCCACTTAGGGCCATATTAAGTAATTAAACTCNCGAGTAAAGAGTTTTCCTAGCTCTAATCCTGACCTATACCGTACCCACCAATGGGGGTAAACACCGTCGGATTTTATACCGTCGGGCCTCATTGCGACATAGTGGAGGCGCCTCCTTGTCCCCATTGTGACGCAGTGGAGACAGTTTAGCCGCATTGTGACAATATAAGCCGAAACAAGACAAATTAGAGGACGTCAAAAAAAACAATCAGGAGTCGACAGTGTATGAAAATACATGGTATTATGAATAATGTTCATAATATTGTAGCATCGCGTACGCATCGTTTATCCTATCTGCAGACAATTTCCCAGAGTCACTTTAAATATACTTATCCTACGTTCATTTGTTCAACAAAAATGGGGGTTCAAAAATAATACTTGTAGATTGCTAATTAACGTTATGGTATGTTGGTTGTATATTCGCGATATGAGATGTTATCCTAAATATTGTGTAAATAATATAATGACAATATTTATCTTAAATCCCAAAAGCATATTGATTAAACCCTAAGCAAGAATCATCTCCTATACTTGGACAATCTTGAAGGGATGGAAGTACAATTAATATTAGCTCAATATGTGCCGGACAAGAAATGTTACTCGGAAACAGAAGAATCCTCTTATAGTTTCGTGTTCGAGATATTCTTCTCTAGAGTCAAAGCCTTCAACCTGAGATAGAGATTTCGATCCGGATGGACCGGACTTTCGAAACATTTCTAAGCAACCCAGCCGAGAAAACTAATCCTCCAGTTCGTTCGCAAACCGTGAGAATCACTCGATGAGCCATCGACGCCGCTTTGTTCGAAAAGACATTGGCGTGAAAAGTGAATCGCTGGAAGAGTGCGGCGCCGGCGCCGGTCCCCTCGCCCCGGGGCGGCGTCATGACGCCCTGCTCTTGCTCGCTTTCGATCACTTGCTGCAGCAGAGAGCAACGGACCGCGCCATCGACCACGCCTCCAAATCAATGGACGACGCCCATTATCCACCCTCACATGCGACAAATCCTCCATCCCGCTGACGATCACTCCAAATACGTAACTCTTCATTTAATTCGTCCTTCTTGAGTTATATCGTGAACTCTCGAAGGTTCACGGATCCAAAATCGCTAGCCAGGAATCGCGAATGAAAAGAGTCGCGAAGTTCTTAGTGGGCTGAGAGCGATTCTTTAAGCCCCAATAATAATAATAATAATAATAATAATAATGGGTACAGCCCATATAGTACGGAAAGTGCTATAGCAGAAAATCAGGCTACCCTCGATGCCGAGGTATCACCGTAGGTGCACTCGGTGGCACTCTGAAATAAAGCCTTAGCACATGCGCTAAGTGGAGTAGTAAAATAATAATAATAATAATAATAATAATAACTAGCTTTAGAAGTAAAAAATCTCAGGAATGTTCAACAAGTAATCATAGTATATACCTATCACTCCATGTACTCTAGGACTAGTTGATTCCATTAAAGAACTCGAAATCAATACCAATACAATAAGCAGACTGCAACAAGCGTCCTCCTCTCCTCAACCCACATTACCAGAAAGATCTTGGACCTGAAATAGATTCTTCCTCCCAGATGAACTTTATTTTATAATTAATTGCTGAGATAAAAACCAACACAAGTCGAGAGAATTATGACAGTAATAATAAAGCATACTAATTTCAAATACTCCGCAAATATTTTGTACAAAAGTCAGCAACCAGCAAAATTCATGAAGCCCTTAAAGAAGTAGATAACAATTCCACCCCACTTAAACTTGCCTAATAGAGTGGTTCGAAAAACATTTCGGAACGCTATAGAGCTAAAAAGTTGTTTATAGAGAATAAAAATGGTACAAAAACTAAAATAATTGGATGATGTCTTACGGTTGCGCATCGCCCTTAAAATGCAAAATAATTGGAAACTCAAAAGGAGTTTAAACAATCATATATTATTCTTACCGGTCGCGCAATGCACTCAAAAATTCATAATTTGTGGTTTCTTTCAACATTTCATCGAGCAATGCTTCCCCGTTTTGCCTTTTCAAAACGACCCAGAACTGACCACGAGGAGGTGGCTGCACTTCTAGTTCCACCCTCACTCTACCCAACCAACCATCTTTGTAAGGTGTGCTATTTACATATTTACAAATTTTATATGTACGTAATGGCATCGTCATCTCACACATTTAGGTGTCTCAAATATTCTTCGGTTTAAACAAATTTCACAACATTAAAATCTGACTAGCGTGAAAATTCAGGCATGATCGATCTTGATAAAAGTGTATCACTTATAAAACCATCCCTGACACTGTCCGAAAACTTTACCGGAAGCATCAGCTATTTATTAAACTCACCTTTCCATTGCTTGTGTATGACAAGGAAATTTTCTGTAGTCCACAATTGGTTTAGAGTCTTCTCACAAATTGTTTCAGATCTTCATCAGTCACTTCTCAAAATAAAGGTGGAGAACAATTGTTCCAATGTATGATTTCTGTGAAGTCATTAGCTTCAAAGTTACGGTTAGGAACTTCAAAATCTCTCAAAGTATCTTTTTTTGGAGCTGATTGCCTAGCTTTTAAAATTCGTCTGTAACCTAATTCTCGAATGTGGCATCTGTTATCTGTAATCATTGCCAAAAGTAAATTTTCAGGATGTGCGAAGTAAACATTTCGCTGAATTACGGGGTCTACAATCTGAAGTAGGTTTACTGGTAAATAACGTGTTGTTTCAATGGCCTTAAAAACATGTTTTGACCCATCAGTAAAATATTTGCTGATCTTAATTATAAACCACATAGACATATAAGATCTTAGAATAAAGTTAATAACGAGGATCAGATTCTCTGGAGGGCTTCTCACGCTTATAAATAATCACAGAATTCCATTTGCAGTTGTTAGCAACATAGAATGTGACAGAGGTCCTGGATCTCGAATGTACAAGTCTTGAGGGCAGTCCCCTGATTTTATGGCTTTTGATATGTCTAATAAATACTGCTGATCTTTACTCAGTATTGTTCTGTCTACTTCTGGAATTATACATTACACACTTTCAAAATCAATTACGTGTAGCTTTTCACAGCCAGACATCTGTTTCCCGATTTTTCCAGAAAAAAATACATTTAGGCACCGTTGTCACGCCATCAAGATGCTGGAACAATCGGCGGGAGGGAAAATTCGTAAAAAAGGAGGAGACACTCCACTGCAGGGGTCTTCCGATATGTATCACAATTTGATGAATTACACCATTTTTATATCCTATATTGGTGACGGTACCATCGCATCCAATAACTTCTAATTTGTCAAGGGGCAAAACAACATAAGATGGATAAGATGTTATACCTTTATGTCGTGAGCCTCGCTCGCAACTCGCTTGGTTGATCGATCCGAGCTGCGAGTTTGGACACGGCAAAGGGGGGAAGGGGAAGGGGGAAGGAGGAGAGGGATGAGGGGGGGTAAGGGTCGAGGGTTCGGTTCCAAAGAAACTCGTAGTGTGTAAGAACAGTTTTAATACTCACATAAGTTGGTGACGGAGTTCAGGCCCAGAGAGAAGTGTTGCTAAGGTCATGATCGTAGCGTTGTCGTGGCTCGGCAGAGTGCAACTCAGCTGCTCGGGTCGAAGCGGAGAGGCTGGTGGTCCGTGGTTCGAGGGCCAGCTAGGAGGCGAGAGGTGAAGGCAGCTCAGCTTATCTTAGCATCCTCCACAGTAAGGAACTACCTGTCCTCCTACTCTCCTTCTCTACTACTCTCCTATCTCTATATATGATTTATAGCTCTGACGTCATGACCTCGTAACCCAGTCTCGTTTACCAGTATGCCTGATCCAGTTCTAATATGCTTGGTTGTTCATACATATCTGAGGTGGCGTGACGACATCTCCCCCCCCTTTCCAAAAAAGGGAAGTCTCTCTTCCGTGACGACACCCATGCACAACCGTCATATATTTTTTGTTTACATCTTGTCGCACTGCACACTAAAAACTACACATAGATTACTACATATTATTGATTGCCTTGAATATTTACAGATCGTTTTACAGTCTCTCGCCTGCGCTTTAAAATCTATCACATCATCTACACATATTTACAATAACAAAAATTGCTTAAAAAAATTTATCACACAAAATCTATACCTATTACTAATATAAAAGATAAAATATCCAATACTATCAAAATAACAATAATAACACTTTGTTTATATGCAATAATATTACAAGTGGGGAAATAATGGGACGTGGTTCTGCATCGGAACCATGATTATAACTGAAACTGGCCCCGTTTTCTGCTTTCCCAATTTCCTTTTCTTACATCGTACTGCTGTACACACTATAATTCCTAATCCTATTAATCCCAGAATTATATACATAACCCATGACACTATTCTTAATCGTACTAAACTGTCTTGGCCTGCTCGCCACAGTGTCCAATGTCTCTCTATCTCCTCTAAAGAAACGGTCGGCACTTTATGAGTGTTTTGATTCTTCAAAGCCTCTAGAAACTTACCCACTGCCTTCGTTTCCTTTCCTAACTCCATCTCAGAGATGTTGCCAATTCCTAAGGTCCAGGATTGCACTGTCGGAACTTCAGACGACGGCATTGAAAAGTTAATAAAATCAAAAATGGGAGGTAAATATTGGAAGGGGGAATGACCAGAGCAACCACGTGGAAGTAAAAAACTTCCCTCTCGATATAACTGAATTCTAGACTGATGACCTTTACATGAAATATTCAACCTAGTATTCTCGCTGACAGCGTAGTACCACTTTTCAGGAGTATCCCCTGACGCGAACAGCTCATAGGGCGTCTTTGCTACGCTGACACTGCAATACTTGTGTATCTGTTCTGATTTATTCAGAAACACCGCCATACTGCAGGAGCGGGCGAAAGAAGAAAAGATTGGCTTCGAGGGAGGACACACTGTGATAGCCGCCTCTCGACAGTCGTCCAGTGAATCTCTATCCAAGAATAAGAATTGTGAAGAATTAGAGGAAGCGAGAAGTCAGGTATGAAGACCACGCTTCGCCCGGTATTGTCCAGTACCACCGGCCATGCCAGGGTCTCATACATCTGGAACTCGTGACCTCGGTGGAGTGGCAAGCTAACCAATATGGTTGTGCCTCGGGTGTTACTCAGCACACGCACCCGTAATACCTCGTAGACCGTCCGCAACAACCTGCTCCGGAATCTCACGAACTCCAGGCCGTCCGCTAGCGAATTTGACGCGATGGTCAAGACATAAAGAAGAAAATCAGGATGAAGAATAGTCGGTGAAATTTTCCCAGCTCTGCTATAGCTATCTTGGTCTGTACCCCTTGCAGAATCAGCATTAACGAGTGAAAATGTTGCATCAGCGCAGTATAACCCTCTTGAATCCTGCCGCTCAGTACCCCTACTTCCTGGTAGTGTGATATCAGCTCCGCGAGAACCATATGGTCTCCTCTAATGGTTTCATGTAAAGCATTCATCATTTACACGGTATTTGAGAGCATTTGATCATGTCTCCCCAGGGTTGCCGAAACATTCGATAAAAAAGTAACACGGGCGTCAAGTGCCACCCGCGTATCCTCCTGTACATGGGAAATTTGCTGTTGTAAATTTAGAATCTGCTCGTCTGTCGCAATTCCAGCTATGTAATGCAACCCCTTCCCCAGGATATTTAGCAATCCTCTTTTGCTCCGTGACCTTCGTCTCACGAAATTTAATTGTTCCTGCAAACTTCCTAGCTCCCACTTGATTGTACTCTTGTATTCTTGTAACACTCACGTCCAAGCCGTCGCACTCGTATTTCTGGAGAGTTCTTCAATATGTGAAAAAATCTATTTGCTTGGTCAGCCAACTGCCCCACCGCTCCCTCTGCTTCAGGCACATGCAAGTCAATACTGACCCACCACTCGACACACGACACTATCACTGTGTTCCGCGGCACAAAGATCATCCGTGACACGTTTACTAGTCCACATGTCATCCAGACTATCAACCAAAGTTCCATTTTCCTTAGTGGCTGCAGTCGCGTCATTGGCTCGATGTCGTGTGGTTCTGCATCCTGCCGCTTGGCAGGCGAAGGTGCGGTTGATGAGTCGTCCTTCTCATTCCGTTCGCCTGGCACCTCCTCCATCCTTCCGACACCTGTGTACTGCGGGCTGCATCCTGTCGTCCGTGGTCTCTTGGAGAGGTCCGGCTCGTCTCAGATAACGAAATTCATCTGGACTTCGCGTTCATATCCCCTGTACACACTATTTAGCACGTGTACTTCCTAGCCTTGGGCGAAGGTTGTAGGGAGACCTTGCCTTCGGTTGAATGGACTGATCAACCCCCTCTGGCTTTGGACCCACACTCTTTCCCCGTGATGTCTGCGTCGTTTTTGTCAACACTACCCTGGGTGATTGCTCCTCTGCCTCCTGAGGTAGAAGTAACAGATTTCTGTGGTGGGCGCACACTACGTTCTGAGTGTAAGTGTTCTATTAAAAAGGTAACTGATGTTCTTGTCCCTCGTACAATGTAAGGTCCCTCCCATCGTGGTGCGAACTTCCTTGTATGTCCTGGTAACATTCTGAAATTCTTTAACAGCACCCATTGTCCTTCGTAAATAGGAGTAATTACCCTCCCCTTATTTACCTTGTCTATCTATAATTGTGAATTCTCCAAATTATACCCCCGAGCTTCACTATGGGCTAACTGCAAGTTTTTTACTAACACATCTGCAAAAGATTGTTCATCCTGATACTGTTTAATTTTTAAAGATAATATTGCGTCCCATGGTAGTACTAGCTGTCGTCCATGCACTAAGGATGCTGGGCTATATCCTGTTACTCTATGCCTCGCATTTCGATAAACAAATAATGCGAACTGGAGATGGTTATCCCAGTCACGGTGGTTTTGGTTCACGTAGCACGATATCACGGCAGCTATGGACTGGTGAGCTCCTTCCAGTTTCCCATTCGCCGCCGGGTTATATGCCGACGTGAATATTTGTTTCACACCTAAAATCCCGCAAATCTCCCTCATTAGCATTGACGTAAAATTCGCTCCCCTGTCTGTGAAGAGTATCTCCGGCACTTTGTGGCGACACACTACTTGCTCTACAAACGCCCGGGCCACTGTCTCTGCCGACTAGTCCGGTATCGCAATTTCTTCAGGGTTACGCGTAAAATGATCCTGACAAGTCAAGATATATTTGTTCCCGCGATCTGAACAAGTAAGTGGTCCCTCAATATCAAGCGAAACCTTTTCAAAAGGCTTTGATGCCCTCGACGCCTCTTGTACGGGGGAAGGTTTCTTTATTCCTTTCCGCGCTCTACACATCAAACATTTCTGTACGTACTATTTTATGTGTCCATATGACCCTGGCCAATTAAAATACCGCCGTACCATATCCAAAATAGCTGCAAAGCCCCTGTGACCTGCCAACGGGTTATCGTGACACCGCTCTTAAATATGTCGTCTCATTGCCAAAGGTGCGCATATCGACGTGACTGCTTCAGGAGGTGGTATGTGCATTCTACTCAATACTCCACGTTCGTTTAGAAAATACCCTGCTTTTTTCTTAATTGCTAGTTGAAATTCTTACCTTAAATTTGGACACTTTCTCTGTTCAGTTTTTATACGCTCCATATCCCAAACCGGCTCGTATTCTTCCCCTACCCCAGAAATTGCCCATACACCATTGTGTATTCGGGAAAGTGCGTCCGCATGTGGAATTTGTACCCCAGGTCGATATTGCACAGAAAATGTATATTCCGATAGCTCCATCACCCACCTGGCCAATTTCGGGTTTGGGTCAGATTGTGTCAGAAGCCATTTTAACGCCTTATGATCCGTTATTAATACAAATGCTCGACCTAGCAAATACACACGGAATTTCTTAAACATCTCTAAGACTGTAAGACATTCCAACTCAGTGTCACTAAACTTACTATGCTGCTACGACAGTCTTTTGCTCGCGCAAGCGATTAAATGCTCGCCGTCGTCGAGTTGCTGCGAAAGCACGCCTCCAGTGCCCACTGGTGATGCATCCGTTGTTAACACGAATGGTCTGAAAAAATCCGGAAATCTCAGAACAGGATGTTGAGTTAGAGTCTTTTTTAATGAAACAAAAGCCTCGTGATGCCGAGACTGTCATGTGAAATTACCTGCTTTCTTAGTAAGGTCTGACAGACAACTTGCTATTCCAGAAAAATTTTGAATAAACTTCCTATAGAACCCCGCTAATCCTAAAAACGTCTGAACCTCTTTAACGCTCTCTGGAATGGGTAATTCCCGTATTGCTACTACTTTTCCCTCTTCCGGCCTCAAGCCTGTTTGAGATAAGAAATGTTCTAAAAACATTTACCTCTTTTTGAAAAAACTGACATTTGTAACGCTTAAATTTCAATTTTGGTTTTCGCAATCTCTCGGAGCCCTTCTAAGTGGTCTTCCATATGTCCGTCATATCGAAGTATATCGTCTAGATATATTATGCACCCTTTGTTTATCATCCCCTTCAACACAATCGGCAGTCTCATGAGCACTGCAGGACCGTTGCACAAGCCGAAAGCCAATCTATTACACTGGTAATGACCAGTAGAAGTAGAGAACGCCGTAAAAGATTCACATTGCTCTTCCACTTCCACCTGCCAATACCCGCTACATAGATCTAATGATGAAAAACTTTCGCCTGTCCCATATGGTCGATCATCCACATTTGGTAAGGGAAAGACTTATTTTCTGGTAATGCTGTTCAATACCCTGTCTGTATTCTACCGGCTCGCCTGGTTTTGTTTCTTTCCTTACCAAACTTATCGGCGAGGCCCACGAACTGTCCGACTGTGATATTACGCCCTGATCCAACATTTCTTGTATGAATCTTTCCAATTCGGGCCGCTGAGCATGTGGTACTCGGTACGGATTCTTTTTAATTGGCTTGTCATTATCTACTCGTATGGTGTGAGACACTATATTCGTACATCCTAATTTATTTTTCCCCATACGAAGATGTCTGAAAACTCCTCCAACAATTGATACATCTTCTTAAATTGCCAAGGAACCCCTTGCAATCCAAATTGTTCCAAAAAATTTCCTTGCTCTTTCCCTTGCTCGAGCCTAGTGCGTGGTTCTCGCTCACATATCCACACTTCATCATTTTTCTCCATCTCTACCACTTCGTAGTTTATTCCTAGTTTAATTCCTAATATTTTCTCTTTGTGTGACGTGTTCACACATACTACTGACACAGTTCTTTTAGTGTCAACTACGCATAAACTTGGAGTTATATTGTCTGCTAGAGTTTCTTTAAATAACACTTCTACGTCTTCCTCTTTGTCTATCTTTACTCGAAACATTTTTAACGAATTTGGTGCTATTACTAACCTCTCATCTAGCCTAACCGATTTACACTGATCCACATGATCCTTTCTTTTAACACTCGAGTTTTTTCCGAAATCACAACTATATTTTGACTTTCTACTTTAAAGAATTTTTCACTGACCACTGTTTCGTCAAAGCTTCTCTCGCTTTGTTTTACTTGCTCTAACTCTTCTGTAAATTCAGTTTCATTCATACATAATAGTCCCCTTGGGTAACTATTCACACAATAATCTTTTTTCCAACTTTCTGTTTTCCCAGCAATGTATTTGGTACCTCCAAGTAACCAGGTTGCTCGGTGGTTCCGGTAACTGCTCCAGCATCTATGTTCTGAACACCCTGATCTGTTTCCCGGAACCTACTTGTACTTTATTTGCCTACCTGGCAATCATCATATACGCATCCCTGGCCCCTCATCATCTTGTTCCCCTGCTCTATCAGCCAACATATTTCCGAAACCTGGAACTCATTTACTCTTATTCCCGAATTCCCAGAATCGTTCACTTGACACACTTCATTCATACATATTAAACGGTCGTCAGCTACTTGACTCACTTTATTTTGCTCGTTGTTTTCTAAACAATATTTCACAACTAGTAGATTCAACGGTTCTTTCAATTTCTCAACTTCCTGCCTACACTTTGTATTTAATATTTCTCAACTACTATGTTGTATTTTTTGCACTTTAGTCTCTGAATTATTACTAGTAACTACCAATGGAGTTTGCAATTTTTCCGCGATTTTTTCATCTAAATCACCTAATAAATCTACTTTTCCATCATGTGTATTCATGACATACTCAACTTGCTCATTAGTATTTACTACGTTTACACCATTATTTGTTTCTGAAGAAAACAATGGTACTGTATGTGCTTCCGATAAAATAATCGTCTTATTCCCTGGACAAATAAAGCTGTTGAATTTTTAAAAAAATCTAATCCGATTACTTGTTTGATTCGTTCCGTCGTACTTGTTTGATCCTAACTGCATTATTAATATGTCATGTTCATACTTCTTTCCTCCAATTTCCAATTGTAATGAACTTTGTCCAAAAATGTTCAATTGATGACACGAAGCGCTGATTATTTTTTCGCTGTAGTTCCTTAACGGAAGAATACTTCGTGGAAATTTCTTTTCGTCTAAAATAGTTACTATTGCTTCAGAATTTACTAAAAATGAAATTTTTGTTCCCATATTTTTACTTCTGCTTTTAAACCTGACCTTTTTTTCTAACACGTTAACTGAACATCCCCAATCCATTACGCTTTGTATCCCTTTATTCTTCCAGGACATCGGAAGATTCATATTGTTTTTAGTGTATACCCTTACGTGTTTTTTGAATATACCTCAGACAAGCACAGAAAAAATACTCCAAAATTGCATTGACAAAACAATATTTAACAATAAATACACTCTGAGTAATTCCTAATTTAGGAGAAGGATTTTTCAGAAGGGGAGTTGGTTTTTCTAATGGTACCACTATTTTTTGTGTTCTTATATCTGTTCTTTAATTTCGAATCTTAACCTACATTTCCGTTACATTCCTGTACTTGCTTATTTCCAACTGACCTCAATTTTTCCTATGTTTAATTACTTTGATTCGCACTGTTTGTTCCTCTGATAGAGAAAAATATTCTAGCGGAATTTATTTAATTCGGTCTTTCATCTCTTGCTGCAGTTGCTGGATTTCTTCATACGAAAGTCCATATACGGATCTGGCGACCCGGTGGTACGCAACACTACTGCGACCTACGGAAGTAATATGAGATTGTAATGGTACACATCTTTCTCGTTGCCTGTACATGTTTGAATTTTTTAATTTAGAACACAAATTTGATTTATTTCTCTATTACTTTAAAGCTTCCTACTTCGAAGGGTAAAAAGAAAGAAAAGAGAGGGGGGGAAAATGTAAGTCTGACATTAATTTGTCGTGATGCCATAACTTGAGAACTTAAGAGAACTAACCCACACACCTTACACCAAATTGTCGTGCGTCATATGTTTGGAAGGACTAGAAGGAACGACACCACACACCTGACACCAAATTGTCGTGAGCCTCGCTCGCAACTCGCTTGGTTGATCGATCCGAGCTGCGAGTTTGGGCACGGCAAAGGGGGGAAGGGGAAGGGGGAAGGTGGAGAGGGATGAGGGGGGGTAAGGGTCGAGGGTTCGGTTCCAAAGAAACTCGTAGTGTGTAAGAACAGTTTTAATACTCACATAAGTTGGTGACGGAGTTCAGGCCCAGAGAGAGGTGTTGCTAAGGTCATGATCGTAGCGTTGTCGTAGCTCGGCAGAGTGCAACTCAGCTGCTCAGAAGCGGAGAGGCTGGTGGTCCGTGGTTCGAGGGCCAGCTAGGAGGTGAGAGGTGGAAGCAGGTCCCTGAGACGACGCTTGTCTTAGCATCCTTCACAGCAAGGAACTACCTGTCCTCCTACTCTCCTTCTCTACTACTCTCCTCTCTCCATATATGATTTATAGCTCTGACGTCATGACCTCGTAACCCAGTCTCGTTTACCAGTATGCCTGATCCAGTTCTAATATGCTTGGTTGTTCATACATATCTGAGGTGGCGTCACGACATTTAGTTGTAAGATGTTATATCTTGTCAGTTGCTGAACTCGAAAATGGGGTTACGTGACCTACATAACTTGATCCCGGCTCCCGAATTACAGAATAATGCTCTTCTTTTATTGTTCTGGGGAAATGCTTCCGACTGACTTTTTCAACAAATAATCTATTGTCCTCTCTACCGTCAAAATAAAGACCATAAACCGCAATCACGTCAACCATCTACCACAAACTACGCAAAGTACGACATGATTGATAAGACCAGATGCGCGCGCAGCCACATGAGACACGCTTGCCTGATTATAGACAACGAAACGCTGATGATAGTGTAAGTTTTAACCGATGCGCGAGTAGTTAATTTTTAAATATCTGTAAAGTTTTGTTGTGTTTGTTTTTAGTACTTTGAACTAAATAATACAAGCTATTGCGTTTTTCTCTGATGTGTTATACTCACTCAAATAAAGTCTAAAAAGTACTAAAATCTTAATTTTTTCAAATCTTTAATGTGATGCGCGACCGGAAGACGTCATCCAATTATTTTTGTTTTTGTGCCATTTTTATTCTCTATACTAGAGGCAACTTTTTAGCGCTATAGCGTTTCAAAAAAATTCGTACCATCCTATTGCCTAATTCTTATTAGAAACACTTTAAAAGAGAAAGATAAAGAAAGAAAATTGTACTAAAAACCTCTGTATGGAAGAATTTACAGCACCGTGCGTGGAGAAAATGATGACTTGGTAATGTCAAACAAATAACTTTAACATGCTGGTATCTTTGTTGAAACAAGGATTTATAATGGCGATCAAGACGGAATCAAAACGACAAGAAACTACTTAAATCACATAGCTGACTGCTTGAAGTGCAAATTTTTGAAAATTTTAGTTTTTACCAAAAATAGGATCTATGGGCAAACACCAAAAACATGAAATGAGATTTAAGTGCTATGACGGTTGTTTTTTCATGTTTATTGTTCCATCAACCCGGCCTGCGACCTCTCGGTCATTATCTCGGCTTCTTCTACCTCATTGTCTTACACAATATTCTTTGCGAACCCTTCTCGTTCTCTTTTATCTCTCCTTTATTTAGAATGTAATTTTCTGCAATTTTTGTTACCATTCGCTTTTCTGTCTCTTTCCTATTGCCAAGACGGTTTCTATTAGTTACAGCGATCGATAACAGAATGTTCTGGGTGTATGTACCAGGCAGTCATACGTATATGCCAGGCAGTCATACGCTGGGATCCCGAACGGAGAGATGCAGTTTAGTGAATATGTGGATTCATTGGGCGTTCGTGAGACACGGACATTGCGGCTTTTGGAAGTAACCATCGAACTTAAAAACTGTTAGTGACAAAATATTAGCAAGAAATGTACAGCTTCTAAGGTTTAAGGCTAAGATTTAGAGTAATTGGACCGAAGAACTCGTGGTCGATTATTGTAATACAGGATACCGACAGGTATTGGTATCAGAAAAATATCTCACACAATGGAAGTGGTTAAGGTAAAGAGGGGTATAATAGATCTTGTTCTCGTGAGTATCTATTGTAGACATAATAAACCAATATCAAGGGATCCAATAGCTCTTGAAAACGTTTTGAAGACATACCAAGCAGATGATATCATCGTATCAATGGATGCAAAGTCAGGACTATGGGGGAACAGCAAAACTACGAAGCGTGGACTAATTATGGAAAAGTTTATATCACGAAATAACTTGACAGTAAGTAATACGAATGGACCACATAAAGCTCCATGGAAGTAATGGAGAATCTGTGATCGAACTAACACTCTCAATTGACTTGAAGAAACTCAATTTAATCAACTGGAGACTGGTGAAAGGATTGACTAGTGACCATTACGCATTAAGTTTTGGTATTACCGGATGTAACGAGACAGGGAACTATCACTGGTATGATGAACAAAAGAACTTTAGGTGCAAGGACTTGACCAAATACAAAGCAGAAATGAATCTCCATATTTTTTCAGGAAATAGAAATAGACGAGATTGACATTGATCATGCAGTAGATAGAATCCAACTGAGAATGTTGGAAATAAGACTTTCTTGCATAAAGACAAAATGGCTGGAGAGGCGGTCAAATATGATGGACCAAAAAGTAATCTCAGCTAAAAAACGAAACAGACTAAGGAGATTGTCACAGAATGCAAGACAGAGGAGAGGCAGTCGAGGGAATGAGTACAGAAAAAGCTATGAAGCGGCGCGACAGATTTTAAACAGAAAATACGTAGCGCAAAAGTTGAAGCCTGGAAGAAATTTTTAGATAAGTGTTTAAAGAAGTCGTGTTGGGGCATTTCATTTGTGATGAGTATAAACAGGATTAAAAGAAGACAAATTTGGCACACCATCAAAAATGGTATCGAGGAAGAGGAAACAACAACATCGCGTGATACAGCAACGGTGCTTGTGTATAACTTAGTAGGATATACAGAAGAAAGAACTATACGTGAATAATGTGAAATAGGGGAGTTTACTGACTTCAGTGTGGAGGAACTGGCAACTGTCCTACATGGATTAAGGCGACAAACAAGCGCAGGATATAACAACATAACCTATGAGATGGTATTAGAGAGTGGTCAGCAAGTACGCAAGGTTCTATGTACGCTGTATAATAAGTGCTTATCTAGCTCATACTTTCCAACAGCGCGGAAGATTGGATGCGTATAATTCTTCATAAAAGGGTTAGACAGGAAACCATCTGATCTCTCGTCATATCGATCCATCACCCTTCTACCAGTACTCGGAAAAATACAGGACAAGTTAATAACACGTTTGGTAAATTACTTTACAAAAGAGGATTAAGTACTGAGGATACAGTTCATAAACTATTTGATAATCTAACAACTAGGGATGAAAAATATGCATTATGCATCTTTTTGGATTTCAAGGGAGCTTTCGACACTAACTGGACACTAATTTTACAAACGATGTGAAGAAAAGGAATTCCAAATTACATATAATATTTAGTTCTAGTTTAGAAATAGACATATAGTTTTCGAAAGAGGTAGAGAACGTATAATCAGGAAATCAAGGTGGTCTGTCCTCAAGGGTCTACATCGGGGCCTATTATATGGAACGTTTTAGTGAACAACTTCCTGGAGGAGATGACTTTAGCAAAAGTACCGTGTGTCACATACGCCGACGACGTAGCACTCGCTGTGAAGGTGAGAAGCAGAAGACGGAGAAAAAGTACAAGATTGTATAAACCTGTGTGAAACTATATATCAGAAGAACGGTTTGTTATATCACAAGAAAAAACGAAGATGATGTGGTCTGGTCATTCAAAACAGAACAGCTAGGATCCCATAGTGCGGATAAATGGAAAAAATTGGCAATCGTGCGAGAAATCAATATTTATTAATAACAGTAGATGAAAAGTTGTTCTTTTCGAGTCATCTAAATTATCTGACAAAGAAAATTAGCTATCTGACAAAGAACATTTGCCATCGCATGAGAATGGGAATTAGTAAATTTAATATTACGAACGATGAGCTGAATATTTTGCACAGGGGACGGTTAAGATCGATCCTATGATATGGCTGTTCAGTCTGGGGACACAGAGTTGCTAATGTGAACTTGGAGAGTAAACTTCAATCGGTACAGAGATTGTACCTCTTAAATTTAAGCGGTTGTTACAAGACCGTGTCGACAGATGCACTGGAGGCATTGATTGGAGTGTTGCCAGTGGACCTGCAGATTCAGAAGTTAAAATTTAGAAGACTGATGAAAAAAGAGAAACATAAATATATAAAAGATGTAACGTTTAAAGAAAGAAACAAGAAATGGTTCTCCCCGAGTCCACTGTTCCTGGAATTTTTGACAGGTCATGTGAATGTCCAAGAATATCTGTACCGAATTGGAAAAGCAATGGACAAACAATGCGTTTCTTTAAAAGGTGTGGAGACACCTCACCATATATTATGCGATTGTAATATCTATGGATCCGAAAGGTCAAGATACCTAAAGGAAATAGTAGTGAAGAACAATTTAAGGTTAAAGGATAAAACAAAACTGCTTGTTGAGAAATATAGTTATTATAAATTTGAATATTATGTGTTAGAAATAGGAATATTAAGAGACATTTTCACAGTTACAAGATGACAGCTGGTATCGAAAGAGACGAGTTACGGAACATTAAGGAAGACGATGTTGACAGAAGAATCAAATAGAAGATATAGAACTTTCTAATGATTTTATCGTCGATGGGGTTGTCACAATTGACAGTGATTAAATAAAATGAAAAAAATGTCTTGTAATAGGTGCCAGCTATTAGCAAAAATCAAGCAGACTGCTAAACCTGTTGAAAGAAGGGGTAATAAGAAAATTGATAAAAAATTGACTAATGATGACAAGACTTTTGTTTGTGAGCACATACAATCGTTTTCAAGGGATGTAAGCCACTGTGGAGGCAGGATTCAGGGAAGGAATATTTTTCGCAGAATTTGAACATATCCAGATTGTGCGAGGCTACTCAGAAACAATATCATGACAGCACTGTGTTGCACCGTTTTCATTATCTCGTATTTACAAAGCATTTCAAAAGCAAACTATCCTTCAAGCAACCTAGAACAGACACTTGTCCAACATGCGATTTGTTAGCTTGTCAAATCACAGCATCTTCTGGTACAGCTAAAACAGAGTTCAGAAATAAACTAAAACTTCATCATTTGAAAGCTGAAAAAGCCAGAAAAGAAATGAAAAACGATTTTAATGAATCTTAAATTCCTAATAGTTTAGTGTTACATTTTCATCTGATTTAGAAGAAAGGACTATCTTTTCCGATCTTAAGTCATGCTAACATGTACTACCACAGGAAACTTTCAAATTTCAACCTTTGTACACATTTCCAAATAATACCAGTATGATGAATACGTGGCATGAAAGAATATCAGGTACGGGAGGGAATGAAATTGCAACCTGTATCTTTCGAGCTCTCAAAGAAATTGATTATACAGAAAAATTTACTGCGTGGAATGATAACTGCTGTGAGCAGAATAATAATATAATGATATTTCTGTGAGTGCATTTAACTTGCATTTAAATGTATACAGAAATAAACCATAAGTTCGTAGTCGGGGACACTCCTTCCTCAACTGCCACCGTGATTTTGCCGCTATTGAAAAGCGAAAAAGAATCTTTAAATGCAAAATTCCAGAAACCTTAAAATCTATTATGGAAAATGTTAAATGGACAAATCCGTTTAAAGTAAACATGCTAAGCGAGGCTGATGTTTTCGACTTTATTAACACTGTGAAACGTAACAATACAAGAATTTCATGGATCATTGTTACTTCTAATAAACCAATCACATTCCTGTTTAAAGAAACCTTCAATGAACTCGAACAAGTACTGAAATTAATGTTTTCAAGAAAGAAGTGAACAAAAAGAAAGTATCAGAGGCAGCATTACGTATGTTGATGTAAAAATCACTTGTTGCAGAAGAGCAGAAGGTTGATTTAAAAACTATGATCGAATTTTTGGTAAAATCTGAAGACAAACTGTTTTTTGAACGCATCATATCTTAAAATTGAAGCCGTGTTCAGAATGTTTTTATTATTCCAATATGATTTTATTAATGCATTTCAATAGCATAATAAACTTGGATTTTTCTTAAAAATGTGTAAGTCTTTTATTACCGTTTTATTTCTATTATCATCATAAGCGAGAATAGTTAATCAACACCTATCCCATGATTAGGTATAATTCAACGAGACAATAGTAAAAAGCTATGTAAGTCCCTCAGGTACTTACAGCCTATTTCACGTCAAATACTGTGGACGTAGGAGTGATCGCATTTTCTGACTTTCACACATTTTTTACCTGTTCTCGGTTAATTTATATATTTTTAATGATTTAACACAGTGTAATATGTCTTAAATTAAATATACAAAACCTATTTTGAATTTAAAACAGTAATTACTTACCAAAGAATAAAAGCAATTCCTGAATTATTTTGATATTGGCACTTAGATCCCTATTTATTTCAAACCTTAAGTTAAGGGTCCTACCACAAATAGTGACAGATGCAGAAGGTGTAATGCCAACAGTGGAACGATAGAAGATATCATATCCGGGTGTACAACTCTTGCTTAACGTGACTACCCGCGCTGCCATAACCAAAATAATGATAGTAATAATATGCCGAGAGAGAACGAGATGGACACTATCGTCACTGCCTCATGCACCTGAAGAAAGTATCGGGAAAACGGGTCTGAAGCTTTTTTCTTCAGTTTTCGTTATTTGTTTTTTCGTTTTCCTTAGTTTGCCTCCCAGTTCCTGGGCCTTCCGGCCATATCTGGGTTTTGAACCTCTTCCTATTTATTGTCTCTGCACTTGTATGTCTCTAGACTGCTCCTGCTCGGTCAGCAGTACTACACTGGCACTGCCGTTTCCATCCCTAACGCGTGATGTTGTGGAACATTCTACTATTTCACGTTATTTAAATTTCTTTTCGCATTAACATTATCATCGTGATGTATTCTTCAAAATCGTGATATATGCCCTTTGTTTGAATGTATTTTGTCCAATGTGCTGTGTCATGTATTCTTTGTTGTGCCAAGTGTATTATCCAGAAAGCACGATCTTGTCCGAATATACTGCAGTCATGTAAAATGTGATCTACTGTATCATTTGTTATCCCGCATGCACATTTTCAATCGGTAATTTGTCGCTTGTACCAGTATGTTTTGAAATCTTCATAGTTTGTTAAAATCTCCATCGTGTAACGTGTAGGTCAAAACCATATTACACTGTTGGAAATTATGTCGCCTTTCCCATGCCTTTTGCCACTTTATGTTCCAGCAGTCTGTCAATTCCCGATTTATTTTCCCCTTCCATCCTATTTCTCCATACTTTATGTGTTCCTCTCATATGTACAATTCTCCATTTTTGCACAGATTGTATCTTTAGTAGTGCTTATCGATCTCGAGATCAATTGGTTGTAACCCATTTTCCATATCTTCCCCATTTCTTAAAAGAAACTCAAACTTCCTTGTCTGTTGCAGAGCAATACAAGGATCGAAGATCTATTTTATAAATTGTTTGCGCTTCAGTTGTTGGCGCCGCACATTTTGTCCGCATGTAAAGTTGCCCGTTCCCGCCAACTAGGAGGCGTTTGCATATCTACTTCCTCTTTTGTCCGTATTGTTTAAACTTCTCAACGAATATCATTAATGTTTCAATTTTTCTTTTGTGACTCTTAGGTGGTTTCCTATTCTTGTTGACAAAATGTCTTGCCTTCCATATTCCCGAAAATATTCCGTACGTTGCAAAGTTCCATATGATGGGCAGTCCCATAGCACATGTTCCAAACTTTCTAAAGTGGATGAACATGTTGCATCATCAGTTATTCGAAATCGCTTTTTATATTACCCAAAATCACCATGGTCGGTCGATAATGCAATCATTGGTTTAAATGGTTCATACCATTTTTAGTTGTTAGTTGCAAAGCAAACATAAGGAATAAACCTAAAGTTACTCTTCCTTTTAAACTCATATCCCATCTTTTCGCCCACGCATCTAATAAAAAGCGTGTTAATTTCCGTTTCGTTTTTTATCTTCTCTCTCCAAGTTTTCTTAATTTATTTTTATTTCCCTGTCTGTTTTCAACAAATACCTATACTCCATTTTTAGTATATGTAGGTCAATAACATTATTCCTGCAATTATCTTTAGGGCCATAGTTGACACAGTTCTATAACTCCTAACTATTGGTAATAAGCATTGTCGCTCTATTGTTTGTAAACTCTGCTGAAATTTAACGTTTACTATTCGTTCTCCCCATATTATATTACCATAATCCTGCTGTAATGCTCCTGTGATTAACAATTTCATACCTTTAGTTTGGATGTCATATCGATGTTTTTTTACGAAGCATACTGAATAATGTTACTTGAACCTTCCTTCTGATGTATCCTAGATGTTTTTCATAGTTTAATCGCCCATCAATTATCTGCCCTAAATATTTGTAGCTGCGCACTATCTGTATTTTCACATTGTTCACTGTAAGTTTAAAACCTCGTCTATGTTGTTCAGGATGTCCACACAACATGCAACGTGTTTTCTGCTCCAAAATTGTTAATCTATGCTTTTTACATATTATTTGGCATTAATGCAGTTCTTCAATTGCTTGTTTCTCTAATTTTGCGCGTTATTTTCCATATACTAAAAAAGCCATGTCGTCTGCATACGCAATGACATCAATATTTTCTCTTTCTCAATCCCTCAAAAACATTATCAAAAACTATATTCCAAAATGTAGGGCCGCTAGCTGATTGTTGAAGGCAACCTATTGATGCTTGGTGGTAAATTTTCCCATTTCCAAAACCATGATTCAAGATATTGGGCGATAAGAGGTTGGTTGTGTTGGATCTCGTTCCTTTCCTTTTAGGAATAGTCTTATGAGTTATATATTCAAACACTGTGGAAAGATAGATTGTTTGAAACACTCAACGTATATTCTCACTAAATGTTTTCCAATATAATGTAACATTTGATGTGTGATTTTATCATAATCCAGCGCCTTGTTCTTGTGGATTTGTTTTACAGACGTTTGCGTTTCTGGGAGGTATATTTTCGGTATTCTTCTTCATCTACCATCATATAGCCAAGTTTCTAACTTATCCTCCGGAAATAATCCTCTCAGAAGCTCCTGTCCAATTGTAAACCAATCATCTGTATGATTCAGTCCCATAGTTAGGGTTTTCAAAATTTCTTTACTTCTTATCTTATTTACAGTTATTAGGAAGATGTATCTCATGTTGACTTTCGAAAAGCCTCTTCGACAAACTGTCTCCCACGTACCCGCTTAACACCTCTTGTTTAAAGTTTCTTTCTGTGTCTTATAATCGTGCAGTAATTCAGCTATATTCTCTCTTTTTCTTTTTGTTCGCTGTAACCTATGCATAATACTATTTACTTCCCTCTTCATCTTACTTAAATTCTGCGTCCACCAGAGTGCTCCCTTTAGTCGAGCTCGTCTTGAATTTATGCATTTTGCGCGGATTTACAACAAAGTTAACTGTAAATCATCTGTTGTTGCGTTTATTTCTTGCGATGTTTTTGCCAACCGCTGTCGTAGTGTTTCTTGTATATCTTCTTTGGGTCTGTGCAATTTTATCCGGTCTATACGCCGAAAGTGTATGGTATCCTGATGGTAATGTTCGTTGATCCCTCTTCCTGTTACACATTTTTGTATTTATTTGCGGTCACTATGTTAACCATCCGATATTTTCCAGGGGTGTACTTCTAAGTCATACCATTTATTAATCATAGTTATGTCAAAGATTGATGTTCCTCATTCTCCTTGAAATGTTTCCATATCCATACTATATTCATTTAATAGCAGTAATTTTGTGTTTATGAGAAATTTATTTGGTTGGTTTCCTCGTTTATTCGTCGTTGGTTCTCCTAACAATCGCGTCAGGATATTTGTGTCAAAGCAAAGGATTATATATGTTCGTTTTTAATAATTTATTATGGTCCTTATGTTGTTTAGGGTTTTTTTTATATCTTTGGCGTATTGACAATAATAATTTATTGTTCTGATCTTATTTCCGTGCCATATATACTCACTTGACAATGTGTTGTTAAATACTAGTGCAATATAAGTATTTCTCCTGCCCCACGTACAACAATTGCACTACATTGTTGCGTTGTTGCAATCAGCCTATGTCCGAGGGGTAAGTGCTGCATTTTCCGAAGAATGTCATATGTCTACTGATAGCAACCAAAATGTATGTCATGCAAACGCATGTATTCTCTTAGTTAAATTTAGCATGTTCAAATATTGTTCCACCTATTTCTAGAATCCAGTTCTCTTGTTCTCGGAATTTTTCTTTATATAAAACAGGTATTGTCTGCTTTTCCCTGTTGTTTGTTCTTCGCTCATAATTTTCTGCAGTAATTCTTCTATAAACTCTACGTGTGTTAAGTTATGCGCTACTCCAAAAACACGCAATCGTGGACATCTGTTCCCAGCTTCTCTATGCTTTATTCCCCCTCTTATTTCCTGCCTCCTGTAGTTTTTCTTTTTCCTCTTTATTTGGTAAAACCACTACCAAATTTCCTCCTACGGTCTCTCGTGTTGTTTGCATGCAAAATGTTTGACCTATCTCTTAAATCATTGTAGTTAATACTTCTTTAAGCTTGTCACATTTCCGACCAATTTTTAATAATTATTAATTTACTTTCTCTAATCCGTTTTCCTTTCTGTAATACTGGAGCATAAGTTCTCTCTGTATTTTGTTGATTTTGACATGTATGTAATGTAATGTATCTAGTTTTTTCTTCTATGTGTCCCTCTATGATTGACTTCACCTGTAAGACAAGTTCATTTCGGTTCCCATCTGCTGGTATTCTATCTTCTTTATTTTCTGTGTGCTGTGATATACCGTTCATCTACTTCCCGTATTACTGTCCCGGTTTGTTCAAGATTCTCTTTGATTCAAATTTATGTCGCTTTGATCCCCGCTAATACCTCATGATGTATTGTAGGTGTTTTCTCATATCTTCTCGTTTCTCCCTCTCTTCTAAATCCGTCATGATTTTACCTAATCTGTCAGTTAACATTTCTAATCGCACCGCATCTCGTAATTCCTCATTTCTTACACGCAAAAGCTTTACCATTTACGATAGTTTTCCGTCCCTTCCATAATTATTCTTTGAATACTTGCGTTCATAAGTATTAACTTATCTCCCTTAAACATTTCCTCCATCGTAACTACCTTTTCCCTACTTTTTATAACGATGCCCTTTTTTCACAATTCTTCATTTGGTCGATCTAGACGTTCTTTCTGCTTTTTCTCTCACGTTTTCGTACATCTGTCACAATTCTTGTTCGGGATATTCCCTCACCTGAATTCACACTTACCAGCGATCCTACGAAACTTGTTCTCTCTTCGTGTTACCCTGCAGCATCTTTTTACCAACTACACCAACTATTTTCTATTTTTCCCTTCCATTCCATTTTGTTCGTAAAATAATTTTTATCGTATTTACTCACATTCATAATATCTTAGTTTCTTGTATTATTGTTTCTTGTATTAACCTTTAATGGACCGTTTACCCCGTTAAAAAATTCCCATTCGTTCCAGAGATATTGGTTTCATTAAATACACACGTTTCCCTTACACGTGTTCTCTTTCAATATCTTAGACCCTAGGCGTCCGTTGTGCATGGAAATTAGTACAGAGCCCTTGGGGTACCCTTTGAAGTTCACTCCAAATTTTGGGGCCCCAACTCTCCCCCAAACAGAGGATTCCACAACTCTTCCCTCTTTTCACGTGTATAGTTTCACTGTATCCCGAGGGAAACGCTTGTAGCTTTCCCTGCGTTTGCGCAGGTCTGTGCTCGAGACGTTAGTGATTCTGTTCTTGCGTTTTAGTGTGTTAGCTTTACATATATTCCCATTTACTCCATATTCTAGCAATAGCAACATAGTGGGTCATGCTCATAAAATACGCAAACGATGTTTTTATTTGCATTAATAAGGCATTGCGTTAATTTCTGTCCTTCCTGTAAGCAGCATAAGAAGCACATTCCTACTATTACGCTTACTAAATTTCAGGGCATTCCGCCCACTCGTTACCTTATTACATTGATTTAAATTTGTTCAAATTCTCACCGTAGATTGTTTACGTAGCTTTGTGAAATTAATTTTATCCAAACCAGTAGTAGATCGTCTCCAAATTTTGCACATATAGTTACAAGTATTTACTCTTGCACATCCAATATTTTTATTCATACAAAGTCTTCATGCTGTTTCCATGCGTATAAGTACGTAGCATCGTCACTTGTAATGATTACACTTTTTACTCATTTTCCAGGCCCAGTTGACTGAATTTTCCCAAATGTTAGCCCACTTCCTCTGTTTAATTTCGTCTTTTCTTAGTTGTATCACATATGCTCTATAATTACAATTTTTAAACTCTTTGAAAACTTTTATACGCAGTTTGTACTTACACGTCTATTCACCACCATCACAAGCAACCATAATAACATTAACAGCGCCTTCGTCGATACGCATTTATAAGCCCCACTCCAATGTATGATGCACTGCGTTTGGAGACTTCTTAACTGTCAATCTATGTGTACTAATTTTGTTCGCGGAATCCACGCTGTGTTGCAGTATGTTATCTTTGGTAATAGTGTTGCCTTGTAAAGCTTGACTAACTGTGGCACTCAAATAGTGTGCTTATTTATAGAAACTTTCATCAATCTATAGACTGTTTTTTTTCATCTTACATGCTGTGTACTCAATGCGATTGGTGAACGTAATTTTCTCATGAATCATCACAGCTAAGTACTTTATTGTCTGCTGTATTTTGAGGAGCCAAGTTGGGAAACGTATAGCTGAATTTCGTCTCCTTTCCCTCGCTGGGGCATTCCGAATACAATCCAGTCCGATTTCGTCTGCGACATTGTTTGTCGTAGAGTTCTGCATATTTCTTCAAAATACTTAAGCACACGTGCACTATCGACCTCTAATTTCATTCGATAATATCCTTCGCCAAGAAGTGTAATATTATCTGTATATGCTATAACAGTCTCTCCTGCTTTAGTTTTTCTAACACCTCATTTATTACTACATTCAAAACAATACGACCTAAGTAGCTACCCTGGGGACACCCTTGTACTGTTTTATATATTAATTGTTCATTCCATATTTTGAGTTGAACATGTCTTCCTTCGTAGTATGATTTGACAAGCTGTAAAAGATGTTTGGGTATTCTCTTACGTTGTAGCTAATCTATTGTGCACAGTCCAATTCTATTTGAAGTTAATACATGCTACTGTTGCTTATTTCTTTACACGTCCACTAATGTGGTCTAGAAATGCATACAGGGCCATTCTGTATTTCGTCCAGGCGAAAAGCCTGTTTTCATTTAATCGTCCTTTTAATGCTGCTTGGTGACGTACTACTATTATTGTGTCTAAACCTTTCCCACCTGGCAGTAGCATGATCGACATGTATTATAAAGTATTGTAAGGATCCGTGTTACCGGGCACTAGGAAGTGTTTTAATTGTCCAACTTTCCATCACCATGGGAAATAACTTTTTACATAACATTGCTGATATTGAGACGGGAAGGAATATTTTAATTGTTATAAACAATTAATAAAAATTATAAACAAACTTTCTTGATCAAAAGATTAAAAATATAGCATGCATCGTCGCTCTTTGGGCGCCAATTGAGACGGGAACGAATAATTTTATTATCATAAACAATTAATAAAAATTATAAATATTTTTTTGTTATTAACAAATTTAAGGATCGAAATATTAACAATACCCATTGCATTGTCACTATTCGTGCGCCAATTGAGATTGGATGGAATATTTTATTTAATTGTTATAAGCAATTAATAAAAAATATTTTGAAATTTGTAATAAACTATTTGAATTATCTAAATAACAATTATATTCAAGTTATGTCCCTATTCGAGGTCTCAAATAAATTTAGATGAAGGCTCTTTTGATTAATGAATAATTAACTCTAATTACCACAATTAATAAAAACAATTAATAATCAAAAAAATGACCTTAAGAACCTAAAGGGTAGGGGCCTGAATCCTCACTCCTCTGGGAACTCCGTGCAATGAAAACACAACAATCTGGTGTTCAAACGACATCTATTGCATTTATTTCACTTACCAAAAATTAATGTGCTCTTTAGGTTAACACACACAAAAAAATCACTGCTTACTCAAGATTCTACATAATACATCTTTGGAAACTATACATATTTTCGCCTACTGCGTCACGGATTGTTATATTCCGTCATATGTTTCTATTTACCAAGCTCTGCGTGCGTGTAGGTTCTTTTCTTTTGTAACACTTCAACACTGTTATTATATTTACGCATTTGGCCTGATACACTAGTTACATTTTAGTGGCCTTAGCAACACAACTTTCTTTTACACTATTAATGTTTTTGAATGATGGCTTACTTGGAGATGACCAAATGGTTTCAGTGATGGACATTGAACACTTAAGTTCGAACCCAGTTCATCAGACTACTTGACTTCTTCACTATTTAACAGCGCTGAGGTTCCTTTTCCTCCTATAGCGAACTGCTTCCGGGAACTCACAGACCGTAATTGTTAATTATGCATAAATTTTGATGAGGTATTTTTCCTGTTGCTCATAACGCTCTTGTCAGAAAAATATTACCCTGTACATGTCCACTCGAAGACACATCTACAACCTTTCTGATGTGTTTTTAATAATTTTCACTCCAAAGTCTAACTTCCAAATTTTGGTTCTAAGCAAAGAAAATTGCTGGACTGATTCATGGTCCTCAGTCAGCGATCGCACTCTGTCTCGAATTCAGCCATGGATTCTACTCGTCGCGAAATCTCACTTATGAGTCTTCTGATTGCACACCGCACATTGCTAACTCGATCATGGATTGCTGGCCGATCGCACTTCGCGTAACTTAATCAAGCATCGCCGGAGGGATGGATGATGATTGATCGATTCCCGAGTGACTGATTGCCGATTGCCTGACTGACTGATCTCCGAATCTCCGAATCTTTTTGACTGATTGATCTCCAAATGCTGAATCTAAATCTCCGAATCTGACTGATCTCCGAATGAATGCCTTTTACTGACTATCGAATGCCCTTTACTGACTACCGAATGAATGCCATTTTTCTCGAAAACTCTCTTTTTTATCAACTAACTACGTCACGTGATATTCCCCTTCTTAACATGGTATATCTTCTATCTACTTTGTTTACATTCATCCTCCCCCCCACTAATCTGATTGGTACTTCTTCGTGGAAGCTTCTAGAAATGTTTCGTGTCGCCAATAGGCACTTATGCTCCTCCCCTTGCGCGTTCTGATTTGTTGATGTACTTTTTCGTGTTTCCCAGACTAGGCTCACAGGTTGAAGTGCTTCTTGTCCTTCATTTTTTTCAGACAATAGCGTTTTCGTAGTTTCTACGCAGTTGTGTATTTCAGACCTTTTCCCCGAACCTAAATTTTATTGCTTAATGACTCGACCGCGCGGGTCCTTTGAACATGTGCAAACTTGTCTTTGAACCTCTGTGGGATCGGCCCGTCTTTGTACTTGTTTGGAGGTAGCCTGTCTTGACCCTTCCAATCTTATCTTTTCCGATTTTTCGCCTCCCTCTGCGAAATATCTCCTGTGACGGTTCCTTCTCATGTTATTCTAAAGCTGGTTTATTGGGACGTCCTTCAATCTCTTTTGCATCTATTTGCTGCTGTGCCGCCGCGAGATCCTTTTTTTCGTTCGAAATAGACAATTTATTATTGAATTGGGAAAACATATTCCCAGATCTCCGTCCTTCACTGGGCTCTCTTTTGGAATAGATTTTGGAAAAGATTACTATCGCTTGAGCACGTGGTCTCTACTTGGGTGGTAATTGCTCGTCGGTCCCTGTGTTGCTTCTTACAAACGTTGCCGCTTTTATTGCTTTTTTGTAATATACCATTTCTGAAAATTTTCGTTAAGTTTGGAAAAAAATATTCTCTCTCAAGTCTCGGAAACTTTCTTTCTACACTTTGTACTCTGCTGGCTACTTTTCTGAAAAATACATTTTATCAGTTTGAGAACGTGATTAAATATTTTAATTATTTAATCTACAGTCTATATATATGGAGGGGGATGAGAATTTAATTCATTACATTTAATTCAGAATGAGAAGATATAATATTAAAGAAAGCATTAAATGTAACTGAGGCGCATTCGATGAGGATGGGTTATCGAGAAGGAGCTTGAAGGGTAGCGAAGGGATAGGAGACGCGCAATCTGAGTGACCGCACAAAGCAACAAAACAACATCATAAAACGAACCATCCCGAACGACGGACGCCTACGCGGTAGACCGTACGGTGCGGTAAGGAACAGGCTTCAAAGAAACAGAGTAAGAGTGCGAAAATAACACGAGACGGAAGGACACCCAATGTAATAAAGAAGGGATGAGTGCTTTTGGAAATTCAAAAGGAATACGGTTCTACGGTATTTGAAAACAAGGGGAATGTCGAAACGACGGACTTCATTAAAGATTGCGCCGAAAAGATGTAACGCGTGATCACGAATAACTAGGTTAACCGCCAAAGGTCCGAGATAGAGATGAATAGCAGGACGAATGGCTAGCAAAGGACAAGTGAGTTNAGGACGGGTGGCTAGCAAAGGACAAGTGAGTTCGTGCGTAGGAGAAAAGACCCAAATTTCTTTAGAATTAGGCAAAGCGTCGAGGGGGATGAGAAGAGCGTGAATGTCGCACGCGAGGAGGACAATGAGATGACAGAAACCGACACAGCGAAAATAGAATTCTGTAGAGACTCGGACCACGTGTTTGTGTCAGAAGGGCGACGAAAATTACGCAGTTTAGTTCAAATCGAGGTNGATGACAATGAGATGACAGAAACCGACACTGCGAAATTAGAGTACTATAAAGAGACTCGGACCACGTGTTTGTGTCAGAAGGGCGACGAAAATTACGCAGTTTAGTTCAAATCGAGGCATCGTGATTCGCCGAGAGCCCAAAGGCGTCGTAAATAGGCCGCCAATCAGACTCACTACGTGTGTACTAGATGAAACGCCGTAATTGGTACGAAGTAACACGTAATAAGGGGTGTGTGGCTTCGTTTACTAAAATTTGAAAATGAGTGGGGAGCAGGAAATAAAAAGGAATGCGTGGAGGATCAGAGGGATCATTCATTCATTCTGAAGTATAATATTCTAAGCTCTCTGCCACTATTAGTTAATCAGATCTTTCTCAGAAGTCATTTTTATGAGATCAGATCTTTCTCAGAAGTCATTCTTATGAGATAAAATCTTTCTCATTTATTCATTCTGAGTCGGTTGATTTGCTAAGTGCATTCAATCATGTTTTGAAAACTTGTGTCGATGAGATGAGCATCGAGGCGGTTCGTCTACAAGTCAGTAGATATTTTTGACTTTTGAAATCTCGGCACGTGTTCGACTCGGGCATTAGTCGTACAGAAAAATTAGCGAAATGGCAAAGTGCTTTAATTAGACCGGAAAAAGATCCGAGCTGATGGAAGGCGAGACGTCTGAAACTTCGAGGGGAGACAGGCAGGCCAGGGGTCTCCGACTTCGCGCCTACAGCTGTTGAGCGGCGTCCAGTCTACAAAGTGGTCTCTAGATCATGGAACCCGGAAGGAGTATAAACGCCCCACCGTTTCGAGTCTGGCTAGTCAACTATCCATATAGCAGTAGGGTAAATTGTTTCTGACAGCATTCAGAAAAATTCAACGTTGCGAGTGACTACAGGCATGAATATGCATGTGCTCCGTGGTGGAAACTAAGACCAGGTATGGTTTTGCCACTATTTTAAACCAAACAAATCTCCTCGCAACATTGAGTGTCAAACGTTTCATAATTAAGAAGCTAATTAGATAGGAACTGACATTGAACCAACACTCTATTTAAATAAATCGGAGATCGGGAAAATGGATGATTTATTGTGGTGAAGGATTGTATTTGCAAATAAATAGAATACGCCTTGTAGCAAATGGAAATGGTAAACTTTGATTAATTATGAAGATATTTAAATTGGAACTGAAAGTACGCCAATGCTACATTTAAATAAGTGTAAAGTTGTGATAACGTGTGTGACTTTTGGGGGAATGTAGGGGATATGAGTATGAAGTGATTTAATAGTTGTTTTAATATGTGTGTAGGTAGTAAAATAAAAAACTTAATTTATCCAAGCTGTGTATTGTTATTTAAATGTGTAATTTTTTAAATAAATGGGCCGAACACGCCCATCCTAAATTGATTTAATTAGGTAGCCGAAGCAAGATGCTGACTGCTCACCTCCGGCTAGTCATATCTTCTCTGGGTTTGTGTCTGTATTTTAATCAAGGGAAGAACACATACAGGGGTTCCTACTAGGAAAACGCGTTATAAACAAATTAACTCAGTTATTTTAATGTTAACACACAACCAAAATACTACCCTTTTACATCCCCAAAAAGACACACATGGTACACTGAATTTAACACAGTTACTCTCATCAAAACAAAACAAAACAAAGAAAACTTTAGTGAAAATTACATTATATTACATTGAGGATTTATTAACCCTTTCATATCACTGTCCATAGTTCTCAATAGATAATCAAGTTCAATAGTTCACTGCTTGGGCTTTCATCATTTGTTAATAAGTCACTATTCTTCTCACCACTGCTCCTATTATCTATTGTTGGATGCAACCAACTTTTACGCTCTACCTTACAAGTTGACAGCTGATTCAGTCGATGTGAAAAATGGAGAGCAGACTTCCAGACGGCATTTCAGCAGGTCATCAATGGTGCGCGTGTAGTCGCTCCAGCAGGTGACGTCATCATTTTCGGAAAACCACCGGCTCGTTCCGCGAACAGGAATTCCATTAAGCTCCCGGGCGGCCCCGTGCGAAACCACGACCGAGCAACCGCGGCGGTTTCGGACCGAATGAAGAGATCAACTCGGCGGAAAGTTCAACAACGTTGTTGTTACAACTGAATGTTTTAGCGTTGGAACATCTTAGCGAACAATTAGTAAAGTGCTTATAATTTAAAAGCACTAACAAAAATGCTCTATGATCTGAACGAGAGTCTCGACCGGAAAATATTCTGAGATGTGAGCTGCATCTCGAATGAAAAACATTCTAAAATCTGAGCTGTCTGAATATGAGCTCGAATGAAAATGTGAGAAGTTTCTCGAAGTACAATGTAAGATGGTCTCTGAGCTCGAACTAAAAATGCAAGATGTGAGCTGAAACGCTCCAAAATAATCTGACCGAAACTTCCAAGATGTGAGTGATTCTGCTGCTACTACGCCACTTACCATTTCCACCCGCGATCAAAAATTTTGAACAGTCATGTGACTGATTCTCCCAATGGAATAGAAATCCCCACTTCTTGACGTTTCTAGCCAGTGGCTAGATTTGACTTGTTTCTGGACGCGTCGGATCAATCCATGAGCGGCGTTTTCGACGCTTCTTGTTCTCAACGAACTTTTTGCAACCGTCATCTTTGCGGCGATTTTCACTAGGCGGCATTCGCCCTCAAAGACGTAATATTTGTTTACGTTTCCCGCCCTTTAAAATATCCATCCTTTTAACATCTGGTGCTACGCACACTAAACACTGGTCGCGGCGCACACCCTAGAGACTCCCATGATCGTTGTCTTCCTTTAAAACCATAAACCTATTGTGCTTTTGGGTTAGAGCATGCCTCACCGCGCCCTGGCGCGACCTTCTCGTCCTTCTAAAGACACGCGAATTCAGTTGTTCCCTTCTTACAAACTACGTGTTATTTTCCGTAAGATAAAATCTGTTTCTTCGGCTCTTACTTAGATTGTTTATTTGAATGAGTAATTTTATTCCAAACTGTCAAAAAGCTTTTATCCTATTCCTATTGTCGATTGCCGCCTGTTGTTGCGGCCACCGTTTGATCATTCCCTATTTAAGAGAGCGATTGAACTTGAGCATCTTCATGACGTTTTTGCACCATTCTTTCTTTCTTCCCAAACTCTCTTCATGTGTTCACCGTGTTCTTTTCCTCTCCGCTGTCCATTCCTTTCCTCTGCTTCTTATAGCCATATTTTGTTCAAATTTATGTTTCTTTACAGTGTTCCTAAATTTTTCCCGGTCATTGAAGTCATTTTCTGTAATGTGCATTTGTCTGAGGTCCTCTTCAGTTTCATTTAACCATTTTGATTTATTTTTGCTGGATTATGTAATGTCAAATAATATTTTTGTGATTCTGTTTTGGTACATCCTATGTATGTGTCCATAAAACTTTGCTCTCCTAAGCTGCAATATATATATATATATATATAT
>NNCF01135542.1:19266-55732 GCA_002313205.1 Laupala kohalensis | reverse complement strand
ATATATATATATATATATATATATATATATATATATATATATATATATATATATACTATATTTAAGTCATTAAAAAACATTAGCTTTCTAGCTCTGTACCTCTTCTAACCGAGACCCAATCACCCCATAAAACAGAACGTGCATTACAGGTGCCTAATACATAAATGTCCTCTCCTCTATATTTGTCCGGGATGTCACGAAGTATGTTGAATAATGTTGTGCGATTGGTCCCATATGGTACATAACTTTTCACTAGAATGATGTTCATCTCGTCCTTTACCGCTCATATTTCCTGAATATATCGTGACGTGTGCTCCTTCAATTCCATTATATCTATCCGGGTATTGCATATTATTATGGTCGACCTCCCATCCGCACAATATCTTTCTCATTCTTAATGGTATGTGTACAAACCAACCATGCCTAAGATATGGCTCCCGGATATCATTGTTACAAGCGAAACTTATAAAGAGCGTGTCACCGCTGCTCAGACCGCCAGCAAAATTATTAAAAACAAACGAGGATGTCCCAAAGGGTCAAAGAACTCTAAACCTCCTTGGAATAAAGAACTTGAACATCCTCAGAGTGTAGATAACTCATCAAAGAATAAAGAGAGAGTGCCACGGAGAAGTAAGAGAAATAAAACGCTTGAGTAAGCCAGCCAATAGTGGTCAAATGCCTGGGGCTGTGAAAGTCTCCTAAATAAACTCGACCAAACGACGCCTTTGCAGCCATTTATCTATTTCTCAAGGGTTTTGCAACAATCGCAATACGATCAATGCTCCTGATGAACCACAGGGAGCCTTGTCCGCAAGTGGCTAGTGGACTTTTTTATATCTATACATGTTAATAATGTGTTTTATTCAAGTTTCAGTAACATACAATCAAGAAGATTCTGTATACAGTCTATAAAGTCATCAGATTCACAACTTTATTTGAGGTGGATACAATTTGGAAACGCCTGCAAGAGGAATCATCACTACCGGAATATGGAAGTCAACGTTCAGAATTGGGTGAACAATCAGGACAAGGATTAACTACTACCTACACAAGAAGGAGATACATGTTCAATTCTCAAATGTTCTACCACAAAATTCCACGTCAATTCGTTATTATATGCGCCAATAGTATTGGCTTCAATTGTCATATTGTAAAAGTAATTCAGCTTAAGTCTTGATTTAATTCCATGTATCACACATACATAACAATTTTTGTAACTTGTTCGAGTAATTATGCATTTGTAGTTTAATTCTAACCTGTGTTTAAATATGAATGATTTGTAAAGAGGACATGCAAATCATCCATATATCAATTTTGCAAAACTTTAAGTAATTCTGTATATGCAGCTAAGTTTTGTTATTTGTAGTAATTAGTTTTCTTCCCTGTTCATTAAATGTTTAATTGCAAATGAATATATGTGTCGTTAATACCTGCTCTTAATCTGACGACTGATTTAGTCTCTCTTATGTTTCAGCTTAACCTCTCATAACAGTCACAGATGTCTATTCCATTTTTTCAACAAATTTGGGCTTGTCCATCATTTCTTGTATTCTACCCTGCATATTCTTCTGAAGTAATCTAATAGCCATATTCCGTATTATTATATATTATTCCGTACACCCGCTTATACTCACCGCATTCACGACTTCTGACACTATGGTTTGTCCTTGGTCTCCACAGTGTCTGCTTAGTTGTACCTTTTCATTACAACTTCGCGCTGAATGTCCGTCTCCATGGCATAAGTAACACCGTAAAGGATCTATGTATTCTACTACTTTATATGACTTGCAATCCGTATATCTCTCACCCTGTTTCATTATTTTACGGTAAAACCTTCCCGTTACTTTGTGCACCCAATGACGTGTGCACCAATCTGGCTTCCTTTCTCGTTTTACAACACGTGTACCTCCTCATTCTCTTCTCCCTTATTTTGCCACCTTACGCTGTCCAGAAACGTATATTCATCCTGTTTCTGAACAATGTAGACGAGCACCTGTGGCAGTATCCTCACATTTTTTGTCTCAGGTCTCTTATTTTCTGCCAGTATCTGCTCTACTTTGCTGTTCATTTCCTTATCCGTTTCACATATCAGAAAATATTATTCCCGCGACATCTTGCAATACCCTATTTTGCGAACTTCGTGCTCTTTTGTTAACAAGTCATGCATCGTCTGCAGTATAATAATGACTTCCGCGTCATTGCGCCTCCCCACCAAAAGCACCCTCTCTTCTTTCTTTGGCCGTCGCCTTACCACTGTCCGCTTATGTATCCCCTGTATTATCCTCATCTGCCACTGACTCTTGTACAGGTGGGCGGATAACGTCGTCTATTATAAGCGTAACTGCATCCCGGATTCTTTCTACTGTTTTCACCTTATTCTGTACTTGCGTGTGCATCTGATATCGTTTGCTATGCAGCTATGATATATGCTCCTCTTTTAATTCCACACATTCTATCAGCTGAAGCAATTTCTGATCCATTTTCTGTTTGTTCCTATTCAGCGTCATTAGAATCATGTTCCAACACTTTTCGATTATTAAGACCATCCGCTCTTCTAATGTTTCGATTCTACAGGGTTCCATCATAGTCATGTTTCCCTCTTTCAATTTCCCTTCATCTTTAGGATTAACTCTTTCACATATGCCAAATTGGCTAAATCCCTAAGCTGTCCTCGCAAATTCTCAGTTTCCTTCCTTGCTTGTTCAGTGTCGCCACAGCACCTTCACTCCATCCTTAATTACCTGGTGACATTTCCCAGGAAACCTCTTAAATCAAACGTCGTTTTAAACGTCGTAAGCTAGTTTTAGATGACATGGTTCCCACTCTGTTCTGTCGTCCTACATCGTGTCACCCTGTCCTATCTTCCTTTTCGTCTAGTCTTCGATGTTATTGTTTCTTTCTCGTCCTTTGTCGTACTCTATCTGATTTTCCTTCTACTCTTTCTTGGAGCTGCTGTTCCATTTATCTTACTTCTCTGGGATCCAGATTCTCTTCCACTGCAGTGTGTCCCTTCTTATATCCGAGCCAGTGAAACTAATGCCTGCCGTCCCTTTTCCCCCCATTTTGTACAGGTGTTCCCAGTTTCTTCTTCTGTTAACTTTTCTCATGGTCTTTACTTTACTGGTCCCTATATATCCCTACCGCCAAGATTCTGTAACGTATCACCTCAGTGCTGGGCTCTATGATTATGTAGTATGGTTTTTGGGTACATATAGCCGGATTATCCCGGTCCCTACCGTATTGTTGACAATCTTATTCACAAGTGTGTCGTGACTCTTGCCCCTCAGTCACACTACTGCTTCCCGTACTCGACACTCATGTACTGGTGGCAATTAGCAGAACTACCGTCCTCCTACTCTTGCAGACACGTGTAACGCCACGAACGTAGAGCTTTTTGTCCGTATCGCCTCGTAAGTCACTAGTGTGACTGGTCATGTGTCTCTATCTCCAGTAGCACTTTTCTACCAAGAGTAGTAGTGAGGTGGCGTGTTTCTCTTGGACACATGAATCTCCTGTAATGTCGTATCTACTTTCTAAGGAGAAACCTACTGTACACTAATCTAGCAGCTGGTGGTTGGGCTAAGACCCTTATACCCCTCTGCCGTATTTCATGTGCGTAGCTTATATACGTCAATAGCACATGATATGTCCTTCTTGTAACTGCCTCGTACACGTATTACACAGTCTACTTAGAACCCAATTCTGTGGTGAGCTTCTTATGCATCCGCTTTATAATCTTAGGCCCCTGATTCTCGTATCTAAGTCTGAATCATGTGACATCTCTCAGTCAGGTGCTGTGATTATGTTGTATGTTTCTCTTAGACACATGTATTTGGAATTTCTCGGTCTTTACTGTTATGTGGCTCTGAGGTATCAATGAACATTCTTCTTCCTTGTCTGATAAACACGTGTGATGCCTCTAACTTAGGCCCTTTTGCCCTATCTCCTCCTAAGTTACATATATGTATGGTTATCTGCCCCTGTCATCCTCCACCAAGTTTCAGCTGCGTAGCATATTTTTATCAGGTGATATGAAGTTGCAGGTTTTTCCTGGACACGTGGATCTTCGGTATATTTGTCCCTACTGATGAGGTTGTCAGCTTTCCATCGATTTGTGTTATGGTTTACTTCCCTTCGTCCACCTGCGGTATTTTATACATGTGGTTCTGATGTGTCAGTTACAAATGGCAATTTCTGTGTTTCACCACCCTGAAGTACACAGGTATCACCATTTCCTGAGGCCCCAATGGTCTTGGAAACTTCTAATGCAAACGTGTCGGTGAGCTTAGGCCCCTGAACCTTGCCATTAAATTTCGCGCTCGTATCCGTACCTTGTCATGCGCCAAGGTCAATTCTTTATTGTACACATATATTGTTCTTTCCTCTACTAGTGGCTGCGCAGATATACTATCTATAGCATGTTGTAATCTGAGGAGAAACCTACTGTACACAATATATTGCAGGTGCCACTTTACACCTATAGCATGCATCACATCATAATCTACGCTACTCTGTGATAGTACGTACACATTGTATATGACCTTGCAGTAAATATAACGTATCCAATATTTTTTAATATTCTACAAGCCACTGCATATATTTCTCGCAGGTTTCTTCCTACAAGCTGCTTCTACTGTCTATTAGCTATCTATTTATGACGTTTCACAGCATTCTACTAACACATTACCTTGCAATCCGTACTTGAAAATCTTAGCATCATAGTGAAATGTAAACATCACCTTGTTTAATTTATTTCTCAAAATATTATTGTCTTATTTCACTCAAAATTTTAACACACGTTTTTTGATGGATCCTCTTTCCTGTTCTTTTTTAATAAAAGCATTCACTGTACCATTAAAGTCTTTGTTCTTATCACTAACTTACGTTATACCTGGTGCCATTAGCTATTCATATTTAATCAACGTGGTTTTTAGTCCGTATGGGCTAAATTTGCCCAAATGTTTGCTTGCATTTTAAAATTTTCCTCCTGTTTCTTTGGGTAATTAATTTAGTGCACAGTTCAACCTCCGAAAATTTACCTTTGAGTAACATCAGTGCGGAGCTCAATCACACGCATCCATCAGCCACCGTGTCAGCGTTAATATGTATCCAGTTTTTGTAATATGGGAATCATGTTCAGCTGCCTCACTTGTTGCAGAAAAAAGTTACGACTCTTTTTACCTTCCATATCTTGTTCTCCACCCCGTGTCACGGCGAGAAAGAAAAATAATTGAGATTTAATTCATTTTGAGGAATGGAAAGGAGTCAAATTCCCCAACGTTTCGTCGAACCTGTGAAATGCGACCTGTTCTCACAAGGAATAGTTCACTCAGAGGGAATAACTATTGTGTACCAATTTTTTATTATTTTCGTATTAATGTTTTGTATGTGCATAGCATGGCAGGAAGGCCCAGGATGACCAACGAATACGAAGTCACAAAAGATATCGAGAGAGCCAATCAAATAGCTACCTTGGCAATGCAGTCCTTCGGTACAGCACGTCGCATTTTATGATGCTCACTTTCTCCCATCAACCCATCTTTCCTCTTGCAACCATTTTAACGACTCTGGCAGAAAAGTAAATAAATGTATTAGAGTAAAAATGCACATTTCTGTATACATTATAATTCCATAAATTTATATGTTCAGTATTACAAGAACTTGTCTCTCATCCAAAATTCTTCTGTTTGATCCCTGATTTTTATATCTTTTTTGGAATGATTGTTTACTTGAGGTCGGTCAATCAATTTAAGGAATAACAAACCTCAGCCAAGAAATTTGTGGATTTCATTCCCATTTTTGAAAAAATAAAGTTATTACAAGAAACTTTCTGACTAAAGTTATCTTTTTCGTAACTGAACGTAAATATCAATTTTCTCCTGTCATACTTAAACAATTGCCACAAGTGTAAGATCAATATAAAGATTATGGAATTATCAAACTTTGTAACATTACTTTTTCACGATGTACTATTTCTTTTAAAATTAGCATCTTCATATTAATTGAATAGGATTGTTCATGCACTGCTTCCCAGATGACACTAATCACGGTTTCGTAAACCATGATAAAAACAAGTTTATTATTAAATTTGTTTATCTTACAAAATAAATACTGGTTGGATTTTTCTTTTCATATTATTTCGTATATTATGAAGTGTATTAGATTTATTACCTGAAAAACCATAATACGTGATAACAGTTGTATACGCCAGTTACTGCATTCACGATACATTGAAGTCATCAATTGGTATTCTCGTGTTCGTGGGACTGCAAAATCTTCGCACGGGTCTACAAGAAAAACTACTATTAAAAATGAAAAATTATAAAAATGTGTTTAGTATTACAAGTCTGAAGAAGTGAGGCATATATAATTTCAGTAGATAATGTAAGAGCGCCAAATTAAGTCACTTGGATGGAATTCTACCAGTTTGCGACAAAAATTACTGGTAATTACAAAATTCTGCGTTAAATTACGTTCAAAGAATGATAATAAACTGTTATCACGTTTTTTCTGATAAGCATTATTTTTAACTTCGTTATAAATTAATAACAAATATTTCGTATGCTGAAAGTTCGGAAGATTATGTCAGAGATTTGGAGAGGGGTAAAATTCATCACAGAGAAGAGGGGATCACTTTTGTGTTAAGCTAATTGTTGGATAGAATATTTTCACAAAGTAGCTCGTCTGTTAAGTTTCTAATTCGAGCAAACTAGATTCTGTAACTGTATTGATCGATCGACGTGTCAATCTTAGATAAGTGCGGTCGCTCATAGGTCATTAATGTTGAAAATAAGAACCCAGATGTAAATTAGCCAGTCATTCTCGTTCAAAGACTGCCACACTCTTGCGTTTTGTCTTTCTCACCGCCACCTCCCCTCCCTGCACGACTTGAACAGCGGAAGGGAAGATAATGGGAACGAAGAGCTGGAAGAGATGGCCCATTCAAACGGAAGTCACATCGCTTTTGCTTGATAGTCAATGGCGAGAGGCAAAACATTGTTCGCAACTGCAAAAGGAGCACAAGTTTTAAACAAGACGTCATCTCTGAAATTATAAATATAAAAGAGAGGCGGAAAGATCATAATATATGCCAAGGTATTAACCATAAGCATATCGTGAAAACCGATAATACACGCTTAGATATATTAGACTAAATTTCTTCATCACGAGAGGTAGAATACACGAAGTTCTCCACAAGAAGTTTAAGTGTACTTGGAGGGGGAACAGAGTCTCCAGCTTTCGCAACAAATATTGCTTTGTGTTAATTTGTTTTATTATATTTGAAGTTCTTCAAATATTTACACAACTAAGTGTGCTCACATCCGCCTTACTGAACAATTCTTCGCTAAACACCTGATAATGATGTTGTGCATGGAGCACAAATTACTCAAACCGTCATCCCAGCACACAGCAGTTCTGTTATGCTTTTTCTAAGCGAGATTGAATCACCATTAGCTAACTTAAATCGAAGTACCTGCTGTATTAAATAATGTTGGAATATGCGTCTAAACATTCAAACTTTCAGAAAAATCCCCTTCAATTAATCGTCGCTTTCTGTTTGAAGTTATATGTTTGGAGGCGTGATTGCTCATGTACTGTCTTTGTGTGACGCAGGCTGCAACCATTACAGAGCCCTGGCCTACTTCACGGAATCACTGCGCTCGGCGCGCGGCTTCTGGGGTTGGCTGTGTGGAGGCTTGCTCCACTACGTCCTCGGCTTGTGTCCTCCCAGGGGCGCAGCACAGCGCATGGGTGAGGACGCGGATCACAGGTGGGGATTTGTAACAATGGAGATAATTAGCTTCTCCGTCCATAGTGCCCCCTCCCGAAAGTGAATATCGGTGACTTCCTTCTCCCTTCACTCACATGACGCGATGACATAAATCCCATAACATCCTTATGTGAACGGTCTTTACCTCTGCTTTAATTCGTTTCCGGATTCGTCTCTTTTTCTCTTTGGTCTGTTTTCTTTGAGTGATCGGTGTTTTTTTAAGACCGAAGGAATAACTCGGAACAGCAGACACACCCATTTTCACTATCAACGGTACATTAAAATCCTGCGCGAGACATACAGTACTTCCCAATTAAATATTGTACAAAAATTATGAAGCACTAAAAAATTGAAAGATCTTCAGATCTTTGCCCAAGCGATGAAATTTTCGAGTCCTTTTAGTAGAACGGCGTTCTGTTCAACTAACTGACTGGTTTAAATTAGCCTTTTTATGTCAAAGTGGAAAGGTGCAGCTTGTTAGTAGAATGCATCTTTGTTACTGTTGTACAATGTCCGTATTTATTGAAAAATACTAAACCCCTACCATCCTACCGTAATATCTGATTTCATTTGTTCAATTTGAGTTTCAGGTGAAATCTTGTAGATGACGATAATGAACAAATAAATAGCTTTCAGCTCCCAAGTTCCCTTAAAAGCTATTGAGCCGTAGTTCTGCAGTACGGTGTTGCCATTGCCACTGTGCCACCAAAGCAATACGGTGGTAAAAACATTTTTCGAGAGGTTTTCTCATCAACAAATAATTGGCCACCATATCATGCAGTTCTTCAAGCATCGTTATCAAAGTTTTAGAAAAATCCCCAGAAAGTTTTAATAGAATCGCATTATACACTCGCACTGATTGACTGCATCCCAACACTCAGCTTTCGTAAACATTCCGAATAATTGCTATGTATATAAAATGTTGGAATTTGTTCAACATTGCACTTACTCCATGTTTTCCCTAGTGCGCGTGGCTTCTACCTGGTGACGACGAATGCCGAGTCCCCGTTCGCCCGAGGGCCGTGGAGTCCGTCACCAACAGAGTTCCTGCGGTCACGAGCGCACCTCGGGGGCCGCGGATCCATCCCCGTGACGGACAAGGCTCCAGAGGACCCGGTACGCCCCGTCCCCACTCGTACTACGTGCGTCGTCGGTTCCTGCGAGGACCTCGTCGACGCTAACGCTCTCAGTCCCGCAGAAACGAAAGTTTTCTGAAGAGGTGAGCGAGTTCATCTCTTGTAGGTGGAAGGGATAATTCTTTGGAGTTTCCTGTTTCTAGGTGTGAGGAGTTATTTTACTTTCACCGCATACAAGTGGCATGGTGAAGGGGGATAGATTATAGAGACGGATAGCGAGCAGTTCGTGGTCCATTGACTAAGGAACTATTCCAGCATTTGCCTGTATAAACACTACAATCACATTGACCCAGCGTCAGATATTTTGGTTCCCCTCTTCTTAGAAAGTCAGTCACGTGACTTTTAATCTTTTCAGAAGCAAAAGAGATGAGCAGGTTTTCCAGTTTCCAAGCTGGAATAGTTTTTGAGTAATAAAGACCTTATCCGAAAAGCTCCGCACGGGACATTTGAGCCCAAGCTATTAATATACATAGTTTTAAATCCCACATCAACTTTTAGGCGATCAATGGCACATTTAATCTGTTATATGTTTGTCAGATTGATGTAAATCAGTCGCGGAAGTTTGATTTACTGAATTTAACTATTTATCTCTCTTCGGCGTCTCACTCGCTAGGCCTGTAGCGTATCATCTACAATTATGAGGAGATCGACCTGGATGTGAAACTTGAACCAGGATCATATTTAGAAAGACATGGAACCAAATCTAATACTATTTAATAATACCCTTGTCGCGTGAGGTCGTTTTATATGAAATATAAAGTGTTGTCTTCGTCCCAACAGCGGGAGGGATAGGCCCCAGGTTTAATAGAGTAACTCGCTTGGCAGAAAGGTTATTTAAAATGGATTCCCTATCCAGGTTTTGGCATTAGGTTAATAAAATATAGGTACATATTAAAATATAACAAAGGTTTAATGATTGAAATGCAAGTGAGCCCTCATGGGCTGATGATTACACATTTACGTTACATGCCCAAATCGATGCAAAAACTCAACATATTGAATTGACATGCCTTAAGGGCGAAAGAGACGGCAGAGTCCGTTAGAATGTTCCATGTGCATTTAATTACCATTAAGCAGATCGACAACAGAGCTGGTGCACTCCGAGGAACCGCGGTGAGCGGCGCCTGACGCTTCTCGCGTTCAGCTGTGCTCGTCACGTCTCGTCACATCCTCGCGCGTTCCGCCGGTCGCGATTCCAGTGAGTTCCCCAAAAGACTAGCTCTAGCCCTCACTCGTTGGGATGGGTGGTCTTCTGCTTTAAGTAACCTCGAGGGGTGTCGCGGGGATTGGGGTGCATCTTCTCGGGAACGCAACGAACCTTGGATCCACCCTCACAGGGTTGGGAGGCTCCACGTGGCTATCGGAATGTATTGAAACGCTCTCCATGGTAGGAGGAGTAATCGGAAAGGGAAAAGTTGCACACGACCCTACGATAATTTGTGGAGGGGGATGGGCGTCGGCCCATGTATTCAGATACGTTTGGGGAAAAGGTAGGGGATATCGATGTGGTGGGAGACGCCTAAGTACGTACCTTATGTGTGTGGTCTAAATACCCTGAGTCCAGAGCTCTCTGCTGCGTAGAAAGAGTGATACAGAAGGGGGTTTATTTGCCGCGGCGAGTGAATCGACCCACGTGAAAGTTGGGGTCTGAAGTGCGGAGTTCACTGTAATTGTGAATCAAATGATATACTCGTGCCCGGATGTCCGCGCAGTTCTAATAACATGGAGCAGTTTGCCATAAGGGGTATTATCGTTATCGAGAATCAACACAGTTTCAAGAAAGGGTTTTTTTTAGAACGGCGCGCCTCTTAGAACGCCCACGCACACGTGGCGCGCGAGGCCCCGAGTCGCCAGCGGAACTCGTGATCTAAACAATCGCCTTCGCGTAATGTCAGCTTTGCGTAATATTATAAACCTTTGATGAATATTATAAACCTTTGCTTAATGTCAGCTCCGTGACATAACCTCCCCTCCAAATTTTGGCCGGACCCACGGCCAAAGCAAGACCGTAAAGGCACAAAGCTATGGAACATTCGGACCCTGTCGTTCAATAATATGAACGCTAGGCGCATTATAAGCTACACTGAAAGAAAAGAACACAAAAAAACACAAATATAAAAGTGTAGAACCTAATCAAAAATAAAAAACACACAAGGATGTGTGGAAAACGTGTAGGTAACATAGTAAATATTCTACAGTACATTATACATCATACTGGTAGATACAAAACAAAATGACTCGATACATAGCAAAAACTAATAGATAGTGTGTTAAATTGTACATAAAACATAGTGTGTTATGTGAAAACAATGTGCAAGTAACACAAGTGATACATTGTGAGTTATGTGTTACACAATAAACAGTACATAGTATGTTATGTGTTAACAAATAAAACATAAGCAATACATAAGAAATTGAAGGATACAAACAAAAAAATTACAAATCAAAATGTCCCATTTCTTGAGAGGACATAAAGATTATTCTTGAATACATAAATGCTTCTTCAGAATACATGATAAATTCTACTGAATACATAGAAAGATATCGTTTGAATACAAGAAAAGTATCTTCTGAATTCATAAAAAGTTCATTTGAACAGGTTCAAAAATCTTCTGATAGCACAAAAAGTTCATGTGAATACATAAAAATCTTCTGATAACATAAAAAAGTTCAAGTGAATACATAAAAAATCTTCTGAGAACATACAAAGTTCATTGGAATACAGAAAAATCTTTTGAGAAAAGAAAAAGTTCATGAAAATAGGTTCCTGATGTGGTAAACATTCAGTGAACGGAAAACACGTAGTGAATTCAACACTGGGCAGTGAGGGCCGTCGAAATTTCCATTAAATGTTCATTACGAAAATGTTCATCCAAATAACACCTCACTTTGGAGCATCGTCTGGAGGTGGACGAGGGGGAAACACACACACTTCGCCACCTTCTGACTGCGCAGAACAAACTGTAGTGGAACTACTGGAGATATAACTGAAGTTTCCACGTGCAGAAGTACTATTCATAAGGCAAGGCGTCAAGGCACAGTGTAGGTGAACCAAGGGCCCTGCTGAATGCACACCAGTCGTTTTGCCAGGCATCAGGGTTGCGTTGACATGCTGTAGTCATCAGCTCTCCGATTCTATGGAACTCCACGAGTTCGTTGAGGCTGCGTGCATGGGCGTGTTGACAGAATAAAGAGAGATATTAGGAGACAAATAATAAAAATTAAAGAAACGTAAAAAAATATACCACTTCGGCGAGATGGAGGCGGCGGCGATCTGTAGGCGGAAGCGACGGCACCCTGGCCGAGACACCCAGGCGTCGGCCCTAGTCTCGTCTGTCAGCAATCGGCTGGGTGGCGGATCTCCTCTCGCGGCGGTCGTGCGGAGCATGTGAAATTGTGGGGGCATGTGAAGTATCCTTCCGCACTAATGTTAGTTCTAGATGCGGGTAACCACTGAATACTAAGGCACAACACCAATGAATACTAAGGCACTGCCGACCCTAGACGTCACTGACCAGTACTTGCACTGACGGGAAAACAATAAAGTTCGTGCATAAGCTAGACTAGCGTTCACGTTGGAATATGAAGCAAGTATACGAGAGAAATTTTCTCATGGAACATTTGTTTTAGCAAGTATAAAAATTATTTCACTACGTTAAACACATTACAAGAAGGGTGGAATATCAGTGTGATAATCACGCTACACACAACATAGTATAAGTGTACAAACTTTCAGATAGACATAACAATAATTAATTGTTTCTTTAAATAACTATTGAAATAAAATCGTACATATCGATCAATAAACATGTTAGATGGATTACTTAACAGAGGCAACTATTTCAGTTTAAAAACTTGTAAAAACAGTTTAAAAATGGCTGTAAAATTGTAACTGTGGCAACCAGAGTTGACTCAACATAATAAAATGTCAAGGTCCTATATTATTGTATATACGAGGAGTCTAGGGCAAAGAGTCGCGTCTGTGTATCTCATAAATATGTTTCATCTGTATGTTCGACAATGGACTATCTACTTCATGAAACGTATGCCCAGTAACATCTTACTTATTCCTTTAACTCGTTATCTAAGTGCGTTCAACGCACATCCACATTCCGTTCGCTGCAGTGAGGCTGCATCGGTAGAGGCTGTTAAACAGGAAAAGCGGAGAAGGAGGCGTTAGATGCGCGCTGCTGTCGCCCGCGCCCCGCGCACCCCTCGTCCTCACCCTACCGAGCGGGCGCCAACTGCAGAGTCGTGGAAGGGGTCGTCCGGCTCGCGTTGCCGTACCGCTCGGGCCCCCTTCACCTCATCGCTTATGCTCTCGAATACTCGCTATGCTAAGCTTACATGTATTCCAATTCTTGGAATATTATATAATATAGCAAAATGGTACTTTCACTATCCTATATTAGCGCTATACATTGTTTTTACAAATATCTCAATTGCTTATGATAGTTCTGTCGAAGTAAACCTACATCGTGTAGCTACTAACGTGTAAGTTGGGGTCTAAAGTGCGGAGTTCATTGTAATTGTGAATCAAATGATATACGTGCCCGGATGTTCGCGCAGTTATAATAACATGGGAGCAGTTTGTCATAAGTGATATTATCGTTATCGAGAATCAACACAGTTTCATGAAAGGGTTTTTTGAAAGGCGCGCCTCTTAGAACGCCCACGCACACGTGGCGCGCGAGGCCCCGAGTCGCCAGCGGAACTCGTGATCTAAACAGTCGCCTTCGCGTAATGTCAGCTTTGCGTAATATTATAAACCTTTGATGAGTATTATAAACCTTTGCTTAATGTCAGCTCCGTGACACCCTCATTGGTTACAGCTGTAACCGATATACTGGAGTCAACCCAGATAACATTATAATTAAAGAAGAAGTAGCTTACATGATATTCAATATGAGACAACAAAAATTTACAATTAAACTCAGTTACTAATTTACAATATATCGAAAGTATCTTGAATGATATTTAGTGGGTCTCAGGATAGAGAAAGCGGATCATGAATACAATAATCAAACATCAGAAGGATTTTAATTGAAGTTACAAAATGAAAATGTTCCTGAATGAATTTACAAGCACGCGCCGAGACGCGTGCCCCGGAGTGTGTCCCTACACACACTCTACAATATAAACAAAACAATATTATTAAAATGAACATGTTCCCAAAATGAATTTAGTACGAAGCACACGTCAAAAACGTGTGCTAAGGAGCGTTCCTCAATGTACTCTGCCTAGGCGTTCGCTCGTCGGCCGCCTCGTCCATCTTGTAAGATGGCAAGATGGGAGGGGGGGCAATCAGAATTAAGATGACAGAATCACGCCACCGAAAGGACGCCCCTGACATTGTCGATCTCACGCTTTTCGCGGAACTGACGAGCCTCCGGCGGATATCAAATCTTGATATAAAGTTTCCCGCGCACCACCGTGATGCTGGAGTCTTCACCACGTGCACATGAGTAAGAATAATTAATAAAAGAAATAAGAAAACGTAACAAAATCAATCATGGCTACCACGTTTTATATGGCGCCGTAACAGTTGCAGAAGTTCGCGGTATACGCAGATTCGATGTGTAAGTTCGTATTGGTTTGTTTGTTTAGCAAGTACGTTTTTTTCTTTGCTTGTTTCGTGAGTAAGGTCATATTGTTTACTTTGTATTATTTTGCGAAGGCGTGGCCTCTCGGAGGCAGACATTCCAAGATTGGAAAACGCCAATCCATTGTGAAGCTGAGTAGTCCAAAACGAAGGGTGTCACTGATGAGTTCGGGGACAGTGACGCGGAGGCTCACCACTTCGTTCCTTTTTTTTGTGGGGCTTTAGGGCTCGTCAACGTCAAGGTCATTAGAGCCATATTTCGTTCCTCGTTATCACATATCATGGTGAAACTTCCCAGCCTCTATTAAATATTGTAGTGCACCGAGTTTTATAAGAGTTCAAGTTCACCGCAAAAATACAAGAGGTCAAAATACAAAGTACGTTAAATTCCACATCACGTTGTCTACCAGGATTCTCTATTCACGAATTCTTACTCAAAATAATACATTTGGTAGTGTAATATTTGATAATATATTCTAGTCAAATTTCCATTACGTTATGTTTCAGTATCATGAGATATGCAATTGGATTTCCAAGTAAGGAACATGTCACCACGTGCTATTTTAAATGTTCATTACTCAATACTTTTCAAGAGTATTAATCAATTTCTTATCATTCAAGGACTTGTTAAACGCTGACGAAAAATCGAAGTATAATTGCTCTCTAAATCTGAAACGGTGGAAAACCACTCACTCGCAGGTACGAATCATTGATCTGCGCAGTACGGATGCTTCCACCGAGAAGCAGTGAAATTTAACTGGTTTAGACAGTGGAACTTATACTGTGAATCAGTGAAACGTTCACACCACAGAAAAAGGAAAGACGATGCCAATATTTAATAGGACCAGTATTTATTAACGAAGCATTTCCATACTACCTTTCCTGAGGGTCATCAATAACCGAACATTTTCGGAGTGTATATATCCATCGTATTTACGGAACTGCTAGGGATCGAACCGAGGTACCTAGCATCTCCACGCATCGTCGTAACCGCTTTTTTCCCCTACTAACCGCCCCTCCATCGCGGTAGTCCGTGTGCACCAGTCCATTGTCATTTTACAGCTTCTTCTATATCTTGGTGTTGTGCACTCCGTTCTTCATTTTATTAATATATCTTGTCGATATGTATCTACTGGCTCGTTAAGATAGTTCTTAAATAATTGGAGAAATACTTTCTCTCTTGATTTTTTGTTATTCTCAGATATTGATTTATATAATTTTCTTGAAGATCTTCGCTTTTTTGTCTTTCTGTTATCGTGTAATGGACATAATGTGCTATGAACCATGAGATAGTGTTAGTTTTGAACTGATAAAATATTGGTAGTCTGGTACAATTAAAGTTTTTTCTTTGACATCTGAAAGTGGCATTCTACATATTCTTGCCAGTTTCTTCTTAACGTTGTTCCAAAGTTCTTTGACATGTGTGCATTCTGTAAGTCGATGTTGTATCGCGTTTTGTTTTCCGTGTGTCCCGCAGTTCCCAGACTCACTCATATGTATTTCAAAAAACCTAGTATTGATCGGAATCACATCATTTATTGCTTTGTACCACGTCACCTTAACTTCATTTGGTAGAAATTTGTCATGAACAATTCTCCACTCACATTGCCATTTCACATTTGGTTTCTTGTCAACAATTCTGGACTTTATCTTCATTTTCACCACTTCCATGTAGATCTGTTTTGTGCTTTTTTAAAAAATCTTTCAAGTTTCCATTTCTAATTTCTTCATATATTGAGGGAGTATAAACACATTTTTTCAAGAAGTGTTTAACATATTTTAAATTTGTTAATTTAAATTTGGCACTGAATTAATGTTCGGCGGGTTTTCCATACCGACGTGTTCAATCCAATATGTGAACCAGTATTTTGTAAATCTTTGAGTGTTTTTGAAAGAATCTATCACTTCTTTAATAAATAAAATGTCGCATTTTTCTTTAACATCACATAAGCTCAACCCTCCTTTCGTCTTAGACGCACACTTGTTATTCAATGGGACCCAAAATACGTTTCCTCTCCTGAGTATTTGCCCTATTAACATTTTCAGTCTCGCTATTTGCTTATTTGGTATTGGTGACACTTTCGTCACATACCAAAGTTTTGAAAGTAGATATGTCTGAATGTACCATATTCTTTGTTGTAAATTCCATTTGCAATTCATTGCATAGCATTAACAACTATTTCGAAATTGTAATTTGATGCATCATTTAAATCAGATACCTAATATCTGATATCTTATATACCTAATATCTTTAATTTTCTGACTATTTGAATATTACTTTATTGAAATTGTCCTTCGGTAAAGGGTAGTATTTTGGTTTTTGACATGTTTATTTCAGCACCTGCTTCTTTGCCGTATTTATGTATTACTTCTAGAGTTTGTTGCAGATCCTCTTCTTTTTCTAACACTACAGCTACATCATCCGCTTATGCTTTGACAGACAGCATTTTTTTAAGGTTTGACGAGTCACTGAATTTTCTGTATAGAGCTGTTACTAAGGGATTAAGAACAATACAGAATAAAATCATTGACAGCGGGCATCCTTGTCTCACTGATCTATTGCCTGGAATTTTATCCGACAGAAACACACCCTGATATTGTGATTCAGTTAGTTTTCCCCTTGAAAGAACTGCCTTGATTACTTCATGTAAATTTTTCCCTATAATTTCCCAGAATACTTTATTGAATTCTACAGGTATTCCATCAGATCCTGGGGATTTATTATTAACTCCGAAAAAACCTGCTTCCTTAACCTCGTCAAACGATATATCGGAATTGAAAATGTCCCTTTTTTTCCTGGTTCAGTTTCCAACACTTTATCACGTCCTTCATCTGCTCATAGTGGTTACTTTCTTCTGTCACCTCGAAAAATTTCTTGAAATGTTGATATGCATGATTTATGATGAGACTAACACACAACCGATCCTTCATTACTTTGGAAACCTGAAATAAAGTTACAACTTTTGCATTTCCTATCAGCAATCACGTGATACATACTGGCAAGTTCATTTTGTGATGTCAAATCTCTACTCCGAATTTTAGCTGCTTCCATTCTTTTCCTATATATACTAATGATTAGTGCTTGAAAATATTTTTTATTTTCATTATCTCCCTTAGATGTACTAGACTTCCTACTTATTTCGTTTAAACAGGAAATATAAATTTAACTTCCGTTCTTCTTCCCGTTTTTTCAGTCCTGAATAGTATTTAAAAAATTTCGTAACATTCACTTTTACACATTGTTCCCACCATTTTGCTATATCAACATCATTATGTTTCTTTGACTGAAGTTGTTTCCAATTTTTTAATAAATGCATCTCTAAAATCATTGTCATTTAGGAGTGAAATATTCATCATCCAATAAGACCTTCCTCTTGCCATCGGTCGTGATGGAAGAACGATTTTCATTGCGACAGCGTGATGATCAGAAAGGAATGCGAGAGCACTATATATGTGTGATATTTTATCAATCAAACCTTTTGATGCGTAGAATCTATCAATTCTAGAGCCCCTATATCTTCTCTTGTACGTAAAAAGTCTTTTGCCTTTTCTTTTTTCTTCCCGTATATCTTTTAAATTCAGTTTTTTACTAAAGAATTTAAACTTTTACAGAATGTTGGTTTCCCTTGACAGTCCTGATCCGATCCAACAGTTAAAATCCCCTCCTATAATGAGATGTTCTTTACTATCCATTATTAAATATGCAAGATCTTTAGAAAAAAGCATTTCGTGCTTCTCTGTTATTGTTTCCTGACGGTGCGTATATATTGACAAGTGTTGTTCCATTTACATCGCATTTTATCCCCCTCACTGACGGCAACATAACGACATTACTGACCTTATACCCTTGTTTGAAGAGGATGGCCGTGCCTCTTCCCGTTTCCCCAACATTGTATATTATTCTAAAATCGGGGATGAAATTAAAATTTTCTGTAACTACTTCTTGAAGAAATATTACGTCCGATTCATTACTTTAATATGGTCCTTTAGCATTTCCTTTTTCGTTTCAGAAATAATTGCACAAATATGAATAGTTTCTATTTCTATTCCATTTCTCAGATGTTTGAATGGTTTGTAATAAGGAATACTTAGACTTCTCCCAAAAGTATACCTTTTTCTAACCTGACCATTCGAGCTAGAATTTTCTTTTCGTTACATTCTTTTTTAGCACTTTCTATCACTGTAAGTAAATTTTTGGAGTTTTAATGAACTCTTTTGCTAATTGTAAAGCATACTTCGTGGTATCTGCATTTAATATTATGAAGAGTTGTGCTTTAGTAACAGCAAAATCAGTACTCCACGTCATCTTCTCTACCATATCCTTAATATTGTTTCCATCCTTCTTCGAAGTATTCACATTGGTTTTAATGCTTTGATCCATCTCAGTATTTTTGATTATGTTCTTTGTTTTTGGTTTCTTTTTTGACCTTATTTTTGTTTTTCACTTTTTTGTTCTCTTTTCTGAGGAAATTCCAGTATTTCCTTCTAATATATTTTCTTCCATTTGTGCCTGTACTCCACCTCCTTCTTCTTCTTCTTCCTATCCTTATTCTTCTTCTTCCTCCTTTTCTTCTCCTTCTCCTACGCTGTCAATTTCAAGTTCACTGTCCCCTTCATTACATGTTTGGTCTTTCTAAAGCTTTGTTTCTTCTTCTGTGTTCATTCTCGGTACTATCTCTTGACCTAGATCTTGTTTCTCCTCTCGATACTTTCTTTTCTTCACCTGTCTGTCACCCATAATCATCTTAGCCATACTGGTTTATCTATGTTCTGTTGCTTTTCGAGAGAAGTTGCGGATGTTAACTGTTTCTCTCTTCTTTTGTGAACCTTCTTTTGAAGCAGGCTCCATCTGATGATATCCACTACAATCTACATTGGCGTTAGTATTATTTGCGTGTTCATCACCTTGTCCATCTCCTTCTACGTCTCTCGACATCTCGGAAACCAACTTCTCACAAAATCCTTCATTTGTCTCTCCTTCATCTTCTAATTTTTTTCCGCGTACTATGTCCGCCATAGTGAGGTGGATTCTACCTTCCCCTTCTGCCCTCTCAAACGACGTATGAGCTTGCCTTCCTTCCTCCCTCACGGCCTTCTCTGTCTCTCATATTAATTTTGCTTATTTCCTTTCGTGGCATTGTACATTCGCGTGCAAAATGATTTGCTGATCTACAGATAAAGTACAAATTATTTTCTTGTTTTAAAAATATTATCCATGGGTGTCCCTGTACCGAAATGTTTTTTGCACTCGGGATCGTCGTCTCGTTCAAAATTACGTATGCGAATCTGGTGAAATATTTCACATGTGCCAGGTCATCCGTCAGTCCCAAATTAATTTGTTTAACGGACTTACTATTTGTCCAAATCTGCTCAAAATATTAGTTAAAGACTCATTTTCCATCGTCGGACATACGTGATATAAGAATTTTTTTGCCTCTGTTCCATTTCTTTGTATTTTCACTTTAATCTCTTTAATCATTAAAATTTCTTTACTTACCAATTTCTCCACCTCGTCATTTCCTTTTAAATACACGCACACACTACCTCCTCGTATCCTTGATGCTTAGGTCACTGCTTCTGCTGTGATGACGTCTGCAACAGCCCTCACGCAATCTCCGATGTTATATTTTTTTCATATCCCAGCAGAATACCATTTTTCTTACTTGGTCTCTGGCCGGTGTCTAAACACCCATGCACCAGGGGTCCCCCCTGTATATGCCGAATAAATAACTTTTTACTTTCCACTAGAAAAGAAAATTGCCTTCACGAACCAGATACACAAAGCTTCACAAAGCTTCTGAAGTCAGTTTAAAATGTCCCCTCACACGCTCAAAAACACCGCAAAACTCCGTCACACCAAAATGTTCAACTGTTAGTTTTACTTCCTAAGTACTCTCCAGACACGTCTTATCTCTTCGGAGTCTACCTACGTACTACCACTGAGCCATGGGGCAGCTATGCGCCAATTAACAATTTTCCTGTACTTCCCCTTGGATTTTATTTTTCTAAGAGAGTGGATTTAATTTAAAATGATAATTTGATTTATTGCATCGAGCAAAGATATGTGTTGCTCGCTCCCAATACACATTCAGTCATTCGCGCTGTTAAGAAAAGGCATTCTAAAACACTACCAACAAAATGGCGATGCAGCGTAAATGAGTAGGCCAAACCTAAAAATACAAGAAAATCTTGCATGTAGGATAACTTAGTCATAAAAGAAAAACTATTTTTCCGTTCTGTATTCTAAATAATGGTGAAATACATTATTATAATGTTTAAAAGTAATGTAACAAGTATTTGAGTACGTTAACAGCCAAGTGGCGTAAGTAACATTCCACTTCAGTTTTAATCGCAGTCCGTGGGAATTAATATCTCGAGTTCTTTTCGTCATACGCGAATGAAAGTTAAAAATATACCTTCACTTAAAAATACAAATGAAATTGACTCGACAATATAATTCTTGTATCACTAAACCATTTGCTATTGCCCCGCAACTGTAAGATAGTAGTAGTTCCCTATCTTGCTAGTAGAGATCACTACTGACAGTTGACTTTAATACAGACAATACTCAGGTCAGATGTTTCGTTCACTAATTTAGATTTAGTGGGTAAGAAAATGCGACACACAACGAAAGCGTGGTTCACTGATTTTTTCTTTGTCACTGGAACGGAGTAGAGACCTTACATGCAGGTCTCTAGAACGGAGTAAACGGCGAAACGAACGAACCTGCTGCTGGTTCAAACACCTACCATGACAGTTTCTTGGAGTTCAATCTCATCTAAATACTGGACGTCAGTTAACCGTGACTGCTTCACAGTGATCTCAATACTATTGGCTCAAACAGTCATTATTTAACTGATTCAGATTTAGAGAGTAAGATTTTGAAATACATCTGTGAGGGATTCCTATTCATCGTGATATCCCCTCCCTCCGGAGTCAACATCTGTGTATAGTTAGTGGTACCCATTTCTAGAGAAACAATTAAAACTGTAATATTATTTTGTGTTATCAACCATATTTAATAATTTTGTGATAACTTTGTACCACATTTAAAAAGTTTGTGCTAACACGCAAAGCATCCAAACGAGTATCACTTTGTTTACGTATGGCCAATAGCACCAAATCAAAATACTGAGAAATTAAAAAAAAATATTATCCATAATTTTGTGCTAATGTTTTGCTCACAACTGACACACGACACGAATTAGAGTAAACAGTTTTTCTGTTAAGAAAATGACGTATTTTAATCTTACAAAGTGTGCAATCAGCAACACCAATTTATTATGAAATCTATACAAAACAGGAATTAAGAATCACATTTACTCCTAAAGCAAAATTGCTACTCATTCGAAACTTGACTACGATAATTTACTATGTATAATATTACTATTTACTATGTGTAATATTACGCTAGCACTAGTCTTAGTTTGCACCACATTTCATTTTTTTGCTACATCATTATTCCCTGGAACGAGTACTTCAAAGATAGGATAAATACACGTAAACTAAACGTAATATGGAACTGGAAACACATGTTGTTAACACAAAACACAAAAGAATCTGACAGAAGACACCAATTTGCAGCGGCGACCAGCAGCCTCGTAAGACAGTATTTTCACAAGTGTGAACAGAAAGAGAATCAATAAAGAACGCTACTTGTTGTTGAAGCAGAATTAATCTCATTGGAGCTTCTAAAAAAAATAAGATTTCATTGTCGTGAAGTATTTTATTGCTATGCTAATAATGAGTTGAAATTAGGAATCAAATTCACACGATTTATAATGTGAATTTTGATAAAATGTTTCAATATGAAAAAATGACCAAAAAACCTATTTGATAAGATACAATACGTATTTTCAGCCTCCTCCTCGTTTCTAGTAAAAAAAGCAGTCTCGAAACAAATGAATTTCATCGTCCTTCGACTGACGGAGAAGGCCGGTAGCTGCGCGCTCTGTTAATGTAATTTTGAAATATTTTCGTCTGCTTATCGCGACCTTGATCTGGTCACTAGTGCACTCTGGTGGCGTAAATTGACACTACCCCTTTTTTTCCCGCGCGACAGCTGACACGAGGCGTTATCGCAACGGCGTCCAACCGATTACTGAAAATTTATACTATCTTCAAAGCGGCAATCTCAATTTTGCAGAACTGCGCGTGCGCAGAACACACCTGCAAGCGAGAGTTGACTGATCGCTTCAGGTGCTTTCAATCCGCTACCTGCACGATCCTTTTGAAGCGTTTATTTTGCTTTTTCGAAACATGGGGCCGGCGACCGGGGTTCGAAACCTTGACCAAGAACCGACGAGAACATAGGTGGTTAGAGAAATTAGTAATTCAAGTAATTTCGGGATGCGAAGAGAAGACGTTGAGATATTTAGAATATAATTAAGAGTTTATGCACTGATAATGCGTTGACAACGACCGCAAGGTCTTGACGTTCTGGCATCAGTGAAACGTGTGCTAACGTGAGCAGGAAGGAAGGAAGCAAAGAAGATAGAGAATTTTTTCTTCCCTGTGTGAACTAACCTACATAAGCTATTGGCTCGAAGTTAAGGGATGTTGAGATTGTTATAATTGCCATATTTTAAGGGATTTTTTTACACAGAATTAACTAAATGGCAATTACTTAGAGTGATTTTATTGTACTCAGAAGTCATCCTGCCTCCGGAGATTTTTCAATTATTTTAAAAATGTCAATTTGTTTAGTCCAGGGGAGATTAATATTTCTCTGGCATTAATTAAGGGTGAAATTAGCAATGAGTAATGCAATTTCCTTTATTTTGTAAAGGTCTTTTTTAACAAAACAGAAACATGTTTTTTAGAAACCATTTGAGGGCTTGTGTTGTGTGATAATTAAAATTGAATGATAATTATAATTGAATAATGAACGCGTCTTTTTATCACGCGGAGTTATGTGGTTTTGTAACCTTTCATTTTTGATTGAATGCCTTTTTCAGTGATACTATATTATACATAAACTGTTGATTTTAATATTTAGGACTTGAATATCGAATCTCCCTATCTTAAGGGAATTTTTGATGATACAAAAGTTAAAATTCTTAATCTGAAGTTATCATATTGACTCGAAGTCCGCCTGCCTTCAAGCGCCTTTGACTATTGAAAAATTGGCTTATTGATTTTTCCTGGGGAGATAATGTACAGCAGTTTTTTTACTCCTTTGGTAGCAAACAAACCTTTTGAACGGCACGTGTATATATTCCTTTTGCGGTTTTGACCTGTATTGTGCGAATTAACCCGCATTGATCTGGAAAGGTCATAACAACCCTAGCTATTTTCCATTCAAAGGGCACGGGAGAGTCTTTCAAAATAACTATGTGATTTTCTGATATTGATTTGGACACTGTTTGCCATTTTGTTCTATTTTGGAGTATTGACAAGTAGTCAGCAGACCAACGCTTCCACAAATAATTTAAATGGTTTTTTAAAGCCATGCATCTTTGCATTGGATTTTGACAATTTTTGTCATCTTGGGTGAAAGGTAAATTTTTTAAGGGATGGCCTGTTATCAGGTGTTGTGGAGTTATAATTTCCACGTCATCATCATTTGTAGGCCGGGTGAACAACGGACGAGAATTTAGGCAGGTTTAGATTGTGGATAGCAATGTACGTAGTTCTAGGAAGGATATTACATTTTGCCCCAAGGTTCGTCTCAAATGATATTTCATAGATTTGACAGCTGCCTCAACCAGGCTGTTTCTATGCGGGCTGTATGGAGGAATGAAAATCCACTGAGTATTGTGGTTACTTAACATTGATTCGATTTCTTCTCGATTCTCTTTCCTTGAGATGAAGCTTAGAAATTCTGAGAAGTCCCTACTAGTTTTGACAAAGGTTTTAGCATTGTCAGACATTATTGTTTTAGGAAAACCGAACCAAGATGAAAACCTGGTGAGACATGCGATGAAGTGTTTGGTATTGAGAGATTCAACTAAGTCCAAACACACTGCTTTTGAAGAATGACACACAAAAACAGATATATAGGCCTTTACAACAGCCTTTGATCGGGGTAAACCCATACGAACGTTCAATGGTCCTGTGAAGTCCACTGAAACATGAGAAAAAGGTGAAGATGGTGTGACCCGAGTTACTGGTAATTCACCCATTAATTGTTGGGCTGTTTGCCTTTTTAATTTAACGCAGGTTAAACAACGATTTGTTATTCTCCTTACTAGTTTGTTCAACGATATTATCCAATACTTGGATTTTATGGCAGAACTCAGCAACTGTGGGCCTGCATGTAGATATCTCAAGTGATAAGCTTCTGCAATTAATTCAGACAAATGGTTATTACATGTTAATATTATAGGATGTTTCTCTTCGAATGTCAGATGAGAATTTTGTAACCTTCCCCCGACTCTTATCAAACCTTGACCATCAATAAAAGGAAATAACCCAATTAATTTGCTACCTTTTGGCAGTTCCTTTTCAGACTTCAACGCCTTTATTTCACTATGAAAAATATGGAGTTGAACCTCCTTAACTATTTGTTCCAGTGATTGGTCTAACAGTGTGACTGATAAGGGATCTGTGTTTTTGGCCTCTTTTGTTATCGTAGCTCTGCAGTTCTGAATGAATCGCAGGCAGTATGCGATAGTTCCTATGAGAAAATTAAACTTTGAGAATTTAGCTATCACTTTAATTAAGTAAGATTCATTTTCCTTTCTCTTGGCGACTTCATTTACAATAGTATGAGAGGACAGAATACTTTCTGATAAGGTTTTTGAATTTATTTCATTTGGCATAAAATGAACATGGCCGATTTCTTTTCCCAGATTGTCAGGACCATTTCGCCATAATACTGAGTTGTTCCGAGCAGATACAGACATTCCACGGATTAAAAGATCCGCTGGATTCTCACAACCTTTCACATGCGACCAAACCACATCTCTAGACAAGTTTGTCATTACTCCTACAGTAGAAGCGCTACGCATTGAATTTCTTGAATGTATTTCCTTAATTTTGTACAACATGTAATGTTTTTGTTATTCGCCACAAATTCCCGAAACGAGTACGTCTTTGTGGGTACCGGAACTGTATTGACGGTTAGCGACGTTCATATGAATACTGAGAAATTTACAAAACTTTTTAATGCATAACTTTGGGATAATTTTGTTTATTTAATCGATGAACGAAACAATAATATAAGATAGTGTTCTAATAAGTATACGTATTTTTAAACTTACGAAGTATGCAACCGTCATATTAATAAATTTAGCTTTTAATCAAAAGCAATAATAAAAATATGAACAGTCACAAAATAAACAGGAATTCTAATTTGTAAATGGGAAATGTAGCATCATATTGAAGTTTATCTTCATGAAGCGATAGGAGGTAGGAGTTGGGCGGTAGGTTATTGTTAGTAGGTGGACCGCTTAGCTGGGTTTACCAAAAACTTGGGTCACGTGGAGGGGTTAGTAGGAGTTATTAGTAATAGTTAGTTATTGATACTAGGAGGAGGTGGATAGAGGAAGGAGGGTTCGCTTTCCAGTAGTCACAACTATATGAACCGGGACATTAATGTGAAAAGCTACAAATTTTTTCTGACTCTACCGGGAATTAAAGCCGGGATGACTTGGTAATGAGCTACAACGCTACTACCTGCGCCACGGCGGGGCTTAAACAGGAATTAAATTCAATATAATTGAACTATTCTAAATATTGCGTTCAGCAATATTATAGTACAAATATGAAAGAGATGATTTTACGTAAGAGAAAAATTGTAGAATGAAACATGAGTGTATTTACGCGCACCCATGGCTGCAACCACCTATTCGTGTCTCACTACTTACGACGCACCGAAGTTTTCTCAAAGTAAGACGAAAAAAATTTATAGTTGAGGCGCCGATGTTCTCAGGATGACCGAACAAACATATTCACAGTCCGACCCTGCTTTGAGGATCAGTACTTGAAGCATTTTAACGTGCTATCCAATGCACATATGATGGCACAGTCATCGTTCTGGTCTGTTGGAATGAATAGATATGTGTAGATTTTATTAAATGTATGCAGATTATGTATCTCCAAGTTCCATCGAAAAAGTTGTGTTTCCACAATCTCCTTCCCCTTCCTCTCCTTTTGGTCTCTGAATACCTCTAGATTTCTCTTGGGAATAACGTGGATCTGATATCACTTCGTAAATGTCATAATACTTAGCATCATAATTTATATTTGAAATATACTTATGACATGATTGGCATTCGCAATAGCAACACACTGCTGCGCAAAATTAACTGAGGGATCGTTCATAAATTACGTAACGCGATCTTTGAGGATTTTGTCCCCTCCCCCGCCACCGAGTCACGTTTTGTCACGTTACACCAAACCCCAACCCCTCCTTAACGTGACGTCACAAACCGACCTGCGCCTCCTTCATTAACATCATAAACAGTATTTATCTCATCATAACATGCAAAGAGTCTCATGACATAAGAGGGGTCTCATCATAACATGCAAAATAATAATTAAAGAAACAAATATAATAATTTATATATTTAAGAGGGTTATAGAGGTCGAAGGTGTCGCACGGAGAAAAAGTTGCTTCAGGAATTATAAGACATTTGTTTTCATTGAAGGAAAATTTGCCTCAATTGAGACAATTTCCAACATTTATGATATACCAAATGTAACGTCACACTTTCTAAAATACCCCCGGTCCCCCTCATCACGAACCGTCAAGTTTCGCCAACCCCACCCCTGCCTCCAAGCGCAAGACGTAATTTATGAACGATCCCTTAAAAATTTCTACATTTATAATTTTAAACCGTCGTTCAATTAAAAAAATGATATTGAGTAGTATTTTTGAAGCAGGCGCAAGTTATTGGGTGAATTGAACACAAACTGATTTTGTTTGATACACATCCAAAGTTTACCGAGTAGTTAATTACCTATCTGTAATTAAATTTGTAGTACACACGATACATATGTCGAAAAGCAGCATCATATATTGGAGGACGTTAGAATGAATGTAGTACAACTTGCTTGTGATACGTAGAACTCAAAACTCATACATGTCGAGGAGCTGGTCATGAAAACAAGGATACCCGGGCGAATTAATATACACACGTTGATATGAATGGAAGTAATGCTTAACTGTTCATCAGGTCGACAAAAAAGCAAACAACTGATAGGTTTGTTGTGCCGGCATCGAGCACGTCCAATTTGTCGTTGTCATTTGCCTCTCTATGGCGAAGCCCACGCTTTGCTTCTCAGACATCCTGTGGTTAACCAAACTCTGCCCTGCTCGCTTCCCAGTCACNAGTTTTTTTTGTGGGGCTTTACGGCTCGTCGACATCGAGGTCATTAGAGCCCTAAAAACTTGTACAGGTAGGGAAAATGCAGTTACGCACTAGGGAGAGCCAACATGGCTCTCCCCGCATGTGGGACTCGCCGAATGACTCAACCATACTCACTAAAAACCCTCCTGAATTACAACTCAAAACTCAAATATCAACATATCTCAAATATCAACATATCTCATTTTAAAAAAAGAAGAAAGAGGAAAATGAAAGATACCCTAATGTGGGGATCGAAAAGAACAAGAGGTGACCAAGGAAGGTCAGGAAAGAGAAAGGATGGAGTCTGGCACAAGTAAGTGGAAGTAATGCCAGATTCAGCTCGGGGCCCCGTGTTTGCAAAACACATACTTACTTTCCAGTCACAACCAACAAAGTTGATTGTAGTCAACTCTTGGCTGATTGTAATCAACTTCGCTCGGAAACGCGAATGGAATGCAAAAGTGGTGCAGAAGTTGACTTCTGGGTTCACGCATGCGCGTTGGGCGAGGCATCGGAGCGGGAATGAACGAGAAACTGCTAGATGTTGCCCCGATTCCGTCCGAAACCCGAACTGATTCCATGCTCTTATAACCTCGTACTGACAAATTTTGCTTACTTCGGGTAGTGCAGTGAAATTGTGGACATAATTTAAGTTAATTTTAAATTAAAATTTTCTATTAAAAAATATTCATTTTCCACTAACAGTTTTCTTCATTTTTAACTGCGTTTTTTCAAAATCTATAAATAGTTATCTATCTCAATTTTATCCTCATATATTAGGCTTATCTGATCTATGTCGATTCTGTACTACAAGAAAGTACATTTTTAAATTGTTTGATGACAAAGAATTTCATGAACCTAATTACTATCTTTTGCTCAAACTCTTGTGAGGAGTCAAGGTCAGAGGAGATGGAGGTATATACAAAAATTACATGAATTCTTTTAATCCAAAAATGTGAAGAGAACATAATTTCTATTCTTGTAAACTTATAAATCTAAACAATTGCCTAATCATGCCATTCAGTGCGACACTAAGCATCAACTGTAAGATAATTAATAGAATGAGATTAATAAAACCTTTTATTTTGAAAACATGAGAGGTTTTTACTCATTTAAACTTTGTAAATAACATGCAGAAATTCTATTGATTACTTATATGCTTTGTGTGAGGTAAACTGTCACAAAATGCTTAATAAACAATCAATTTCTTGGCGATTCTTCTAATTCGAATCTTCTGACTTAACTCAATTATAATCCTCAACCCGTGCGATTCTTCTGATTCTTTGTGATTCTATCGATTACTCTGACTGCGCTCAGCTCTCCTCCTCAGCGCTGTCAACTTTTTCATAACTGAAATGCTCGCAAAGTTAACTGTAGCTTACTACTGTCAGCAGTTGGCGTAACTGGAAAGCCTCATCTGTCTCATCTCGTCGGCTGACATTCTTCGATCTCTCCAAATCGTTACCGAGGTTAAATCGATATTACCTTCACATGGCGCACTCAACCAGTCATGGTAGATATTTGTACGATGCGACGCAACAACTCCCATCATACGACACGGAATAATCAGTGACATAAAGTTGCCTATTCTTTGCAAAATAAAATGAACTACGATATCAGTTGTCATTATCAATTCACGACATACACATATACATGTCAATAGATCAATTTTTTTGGATCTTGGTACACTGCAAGAGGAAAGCAAAGACTGTAAGAGAGAATGATGTCGGAATTTTTTTTTTTTTTTTGTGGGGCTTTAGGGCTCGTCAACATCAAAGGTCATTAGAGCCCTTATGTCGGAACTCAACAGTCTTTCCTTTGGTGCAATCTATTAAATCATTTTTGGATATAATTACACTTTTCATTCATTGCACATTGCAACCAGTAATATTTAATAGTTAAACGAAGTCTGCTTGTTATTTACAAGAAAAATACTGTAGTAATGAAAACAAATGCCTAATATTGCGTGCAATTATTATCACTCACCATTTTTTTAAACTCACTAATAATGTAACGGAAGAAAATATACATAATCCTTTTGGAACAACGTTTTGGTATCTACCAAGTTACCTAATAACAATTTACAATAAAACGTATCGTTCGTGAGGTATTTACAAAAAATATTTTTCGAGAGCTTTGATCTCGAAAATATTTTTTAGCGTTAGTGGGATCGATGGGGAATTTTGATTTTTAATTTGAAATGTAGGCCTTAATGTGAATGGAAAATTTCATCTTTTACGAAACTTATCCGAACATTCACCCTTTTGTGTCTATTTTAACCGTGTTAAAACCCAAGTTTTAAAATAATTGACTGTGAAGACATCTATGATTGCATACCAATTCCGTGCCTACAACAGGCTTTCTTAATCTGTTCAAGACTGTGAGCACTACCTTCATATGATATTAAATACTCGAGCACCATGAAATCTTTTAGACGGAGCACCCTCCCATTTTGTTTTATGTCTTCAAATAAGACTGAAATAATTTTAAAATGAGATACAAAATTAGAACAATACAATCTCAATATAATATAAAAATACTGAATGCTTGGCATTTTAAATGTTAATTATATCAGTGCATTAAAACTCGTACGCACGCTGAAAAACCGATGTGGATGTCATATACCTAATTGTGTACACCACAACTACAATAAATAGTAACATATTGTACAGCAATGCGTTTGGTAATGGCTACTACAGCGATCGCGTTGTGCTATTATCGTCGAGAGCCTCTCCCCCGAGTATGGGTATGCCAAGAGCAGGTATTGTGGTTGATACAGCCGCCATGTGGTTGTGGCTATTATTTAGTATAGGTGTCCCGCGATGTTTCAGAGTTAAGTTTAACAGAGATCCTTGTTCAGATAGCACCGTTCACTGGTTGTTAAAACGAATAGCAGTTGACGTGACTGCATTAAACGGTTGCTCTGAATGAAACCACACGATGAGGATGTTCTTCCCGCTCTTAATCTCAAAAATATTTAGATTGTCCGAAAGCACAATCGGAGCAGTTTTAAGGCAGTAGCCTAGGAGGCATTGGTCCAAATTGTGAGCACTCCAAAAAATCCAGACGTGAATTGATAGAAAATAATTGTTGAAAATTTAGTATTAATCGATTAAACAAGTTTTGCTGCTATAAGATGAACTTTTATAATATGTAACAAATGAAGACAATTTTTTCAACTTAGCAAATAAATATTTCTTATTAATGTAATAGTGATAATAATTATATTAATGTAATAGTGATAATAATTATATTAATGTAATAGTGATAATAATTATATTAATGTATTTTATTTATTATGAACATATTCCTAACATAGATTGACTCTTAGTGAAAAAATAGGGGTAAATTAACTTAATGAACTTCTAGTGGAAAACAAATATAAGAACTCCAAATGCAAGAAAGTGCACTGGCACAATAACCATCTTATTACAACATCCATTTAACAATACCAGCACCAGTATTATGTAAATTACATCAATGGTAGTACACAAACATCAAACAGTTCAAAAGATATCAAAAGCACAGGGACAAAAAACAGTTATTTTTAAGGAACAAGTCATATTTGAATCCCTGCTTAAAACAATAAATAAATGAACACTGACTCTAGTTGTGACGATGAGAGGAATATGAATTTGAATATAGAGAACAAATATAGTATACTATTAAGAAAGTAAATTAATTTACTTTCTTAATAGTATACTATATTTATTTTTAAATATCACTACAGTATGCTAAATATTTTTTTTGTAGATCGCATGATCTCTTTAACACTAACAGGGTTTGCTATTCACAGGAAAAATTAATAATTACAATCATTATATAATGGTAATTAAATCATAAGTTCTTTGAACTAGCTTTGAATCCCTTGCCAAAACCTCACAATGACGCATAGTTACAAATTAGAAAAAAGAAAGAAAACATCTCAAATTGCCCGCTTAACGTAATAGTTTAGATATAATTATTTTTTCTTCGAGGTACTCGTTTCGTAGTTTTATGGTGGAGCACAAAATTCTAAAATGTGTCACAAAATAAGAAAAACAAGCATAATATCATAGTAAAATTTTGAATGGATGAACTCTGTTTTACTTTTAGGTGTAAATGAGTTTCTTAATTATTGTGTTTTTATGGATTTAATAATTAATTAGTGTCGCGGTTTGCATACTCCACAAAGTTGAAAATCGTATGATTTTAATATAAAAAATGTTTACATTAATTTATTTGATGCGTCAATTGAGAGCCAAAAATTTATTTATTTATTTTATGCCTTTTGACGAGGTTTAGACCATGAGGCCTGCTCTTCTACCTGACCGTTGGGCTTGGGAAGGGATTGGGGAGGAGATATGTTGGGTTGTAAGGGAACTTACGCTACCGAACCGACATTCGTCTGGAGTAGGTGAGGGAAACCCCAATAGGAAACCTCACCTAGTTCGGCAGAACAGGATTTGAACCCACGCTCTACCGCTCAGCGGAGTCGTGAAAGCGAAGATGCAACCACTAGAACTGTTGGAATAATGGTTTTTTTTTCACTTATTTAATTCTTGACCACTTGATATTACAGGAATACTATCTTGAGGAATAGGTCAAGATAAAAAAGACAAAAAACATTACATAACTCGCCAACGTTTCGATATTGTATAGTATATAAGTGTTAGTGATTCTCACTCCATCCTTTTGATGCATTAAGTGAGCAGGATGTACCTGTTTTGCAGGGGTATTTAGTGGAGATGTGGATGTGGATGATTGATGCAGATGTTTTAGAAATCTTGTAACAAGGTATGTATAACTGTAATTGTTACTTGTGATATTTCTACCAACTATTTTGAGAGGATTTTTGGACAGAGCATGTTGTAGATTGCAGATTATTTTTTTAATTTCAGCCCTGAGAATGGGTAGAATACATTCGAGACTTTGGCGTGTTATGTAGTGTTTTTTTACCTTCTGTATCCTGACCTATTGCTCAAGATAGCACTCCTGTAATTTTTTAAATTTTATTTCTCTAATGTGATCAAAGTATTTCGAGTTCGTGCCGCTGACAATACGTGTAGTGAAGACCACCCAAAATGTGATACTCGTTTCAGTGCTTCGCATGTTAGTACAAGATGTTTAAATATGGTACAAAATTCGCACAAAATTATAGGATAGTTTTCGTTTCGTTCCCTCAAATGAGTGCCGCTGACCATACCCTGGTGAAGCTTGGCCTTTCTCGCCCCTCAAACAAGTGTCCCACTCCGCGAACTCTCACGTTCACAATTTCACGCAATCTCGGGTTTCTAAAGCCATTAGTACGGCTTACATTCCCGTAATTCCCCCTCAATATTCCTGCCAGTAGAGCTAGCAAGCTATCACGGCGCTCAACGAGCTATGCGCACAAACGCCGAGGGACGTAAGAACTAGTCGTAGGCAAAACCAATTAGGGGTAAAATATAGGACCAACAAATTTATCGAAATATTAAATGTTGGCACGTATGCTACTCAGTAAAAATTAATAGAATTATGTTAATAATTATTAATAGAAATTATATCTTAATATATATTAATTGCAAAAATAAATTAAAAGAGGATCTAAAAGAAAGGCTTCTGAATTATTCGGATAAGCTTTTGTCGTAAGGCGGGCTCAAATGTCCCGCGCATCAAAAGCGCTTGCCCAATACAGAACTACTGACTGAGCGCGGGCCACAACATAAATACGCGAGACATTGGCGCTCGCAAGAGAGGAGTAGAGGGAGTATAGGAGAGAGAGAGAGAGAGAGAGATATGTGACTCCACTCCGCCTTGTCGGTTAGAATTGATTTGTACGCTCTCTACCGAATTTCCTACAACACTCCTTTTCGGTTAGAACTGACTCCACGGTCTCTTACTGAATTCCTCCTACCTCGCTTCCTGTGCAACTTCACAATTTTGCACGAGACACGCAGTGCGCTCTATCAGTAATGCTGTCTCGTCGCCGGACGCTTCACGCCGCCGCTCGCTGCACTCTGAGTGAGTTGGGTAATAAAAGCTATTCCTGCCAATGCTGAGAATAACGCTGTTTTTACTCTTTTTCTCCTGTCGCTAGTACTATAAGATAAGGATATCTCCCACCTCCTTTCTAGCCAGCTCTCCTTAAAATCGGACGACACAGGTTCTCCTCCTCTAACATGGGAAGCCGCCGTCGCCCCGACACATTTCTAAATGGTTAATAATCAGTTCTGATATGTTAACTCCTAGAATATCATGTATCATATGTATATCAGGTACAACGTCTTTTTTCTTGTTTTATTTATTTATGGGGTGATTATTTGTGAATATTAATCGGTTACATATTTAAGGCATTTTTTTAAATTTTACCTGTGAGAAAAAATTAATAATTATTAACTAATAAGAAAAACTAGATGCTTATTTATCAATGGTGATATGTTGTTGAAACTGTGACATTAGTAGAGAAAAATTAGTAAGATAACAAAGAAGAACTGTTATGGAGTCAAACAGAACAAGCTAATTCTTAGTAAGCAGAGAGAGAAACAGTTTTCTATCAATTTCTGCTCATAGGGTTTTGTGAGCCGAGGCAAAGTCATGGGTTGCGCTACTTCGTTATCGACACTCTCCCACCGGACGAAAAAAGAGTAGGGTGTACGCGTTCTATTTAAATAAAATATTCACATTTCGTGTTCGGTGATAAAAAAACATCAGCGTAGACGTTTTACAAAAACAATAAAATCAGTTCAAATTTGAAAAGATATTCAGATATCACGCAATGTAATTTCCTCCGACAAAATATCTCGTGGAATGAACGCGCTGTGCATAAACTTCATACATCAATTATATTAAGAAATTATATGAAAATTATCACTTCCAAGTGGACGGAAGAAATCGATTGCAAGAGCAATCCACACAATATAGGGAAAATATTTTAAAATTACTTCAAGTCTTCCTGGGTGTGTTTTAAATTAACAAGGTGAAATTAGAAACTAGGCAAATCCGATTAGAGCTTCTTCCTCGATAGTCGACGATAGGGCTCGAATGTATAGATAGCCGAATGATTAAAACTGTCTCTCGGCTGAGAAAAAATTAAAGAAGCCGGAAAGGGAACTTAGGAAACTATAAAAAGATGGACGATTGTGTATGGACGTAAGGAATATATGGCAAGTAAATCGCAAGTCGCAAGTACGCAGGGAAAAGTTAATACTGAGACTTGAAGCATTTATGGACATGTTTTAGAATTTTCTAAGCAAATTGGGGACTTGGTCGAAATCCGATTGAAGTCTATTCCTCAATAGTTGACTTGATATTTCGAATGCGTACATTGCAGAATTTGTAATACTCAATTGAATAAAGGTTGATTTTGTAAAATTCTGAACAATAATCCAGCAGACACGGAACTAGACAGAAATAGGTTTTGGGGTCACTTTAAAAGGACGAAAAAATCGGACACTCTAGCGGTCTGGTGGACCTCCTGCAGGTGGGGGCGAGGTAAAAAATGGCAGCAAAACGGTCTTCTGTAAATACGTGTAGTATAATGTATTTGGATGTAAAGTTATGCATGTATGTATTTAAGCACACACATGACAACTTCAAAAAGTACATTTTAAAAGTGATCTTAATGTAAAGAGATAAACAATTAGAGCACTCAATTAATAAGTGGAGTTAATAATTATTACTCTTCATCTATTTAAACAGCACGCGGCGAAATTCAAGTGTTGTGAAACGGGAGCGTCGCGTACGCCAGGAGCCAACATTCGAATTCTTCAATCATGTCATAAGACCTCAAATCAGAGACAAGCCTCGCCCCACATCTTCGCCCCACGCACAACGCAGCACAAACACCACAATAACTGCTTATTGGAGATCTAGTGACCCTGAGTCTCCACTTCTCACGCCACCAACAAATTGTCACTTTGAAACAATACAGGTGTTAGAAAGGAAATATAACCAACGTACTGGAGTTCATTGATCCTTTTGTCACGTAAATTCTTACGAAACACAACAACTTCGTATTGCTGTTTGTTATTAAATCAGAGATTAATCTGATTCTTAAATATCTTGAAGTTCACTGGACTGTTTGTGACACGATGTTGCGCAATAGCTGCACTGTCTATTCACCGTCATAACATTTAAAATAAATTCACGCGGAATTAACTAATTAACCATTTGTAAATTGATTGCAATTATAATGAATGTTCAAATCAATTATTCACAGTTCATTACTTCTTATAATTTCACCACATGCTTGATTATGCAAGTCCTTTAAATTCATCAAATCGGGGAAAATTCTTATGGCACTTATTGCGTTAACTGAACAATAATTGATAATTATTAAATATCAGTATGAAATATCATGATTCGGTAACATAATCAGCATTATAAAATTCATTAGCATCGTGCCAGGCACATTTCTAATTGAATATACCTCATTGATCAAAATCTTGAATAATTTTACATAAATATACAAACATAGAAATCTCTTAGATTACGGTGAACCTCACCGCCAGGTAACAGATTAATCAAGTTAAGAGGTTCACCGTAATCTAAGAGATTTCTATGTTTGTGAACCAGAAATGGAAAATAATACCCAAATCAAGTACTTCCTAAGGGAGTCGCCTCAGATGAGGAATCTAGTCTCTACGAGACCACCTCAGAGGTCTTTGGGTTTCACAAGTTGAATGAGAATGGTAGACGGGCC
>NNCF01135542.1:0-18768 GCA_002313205.1 Laupala kohalensis | reverse complement strand
ATAAAAATAAAAACATTAATTAACATGTCTAAATAGACATTATTGGGACAATACACACATATGTATGTAAGTAACTTTCATACTAAAAAATGTGAAGCATATTCCTGAATTTTTGATTTCCTTAGTCTATTACTGTCTTTACCAGTCACGGATGAGAATTTGCATGCGCCGCATAACTACTATATTTCTCCCTCCAGAACCCATCTTTTTCCATTTACAGACTATTTAAGACTTTCTGCAAGAAACAACACGTCAGTGCTAAGGAGAAGTCGGACTACGACGGAACGCGCGCCCATCGTACGGATACGTTTATTTTAAACCAAAATTCCGTCCACGGTCAATGTGTGAATTTTATCATTTAAATTTTTACTCTAAATCTAAGTTCAAGTGCCTGTTAAAAGATAAGTATACTAAATAAAGAAATAAATAAACAATAATTTGTATTGATTGAAGAGGTTAGAATCACTCAACAAAAATATTCTTATAGTACTTGCTTAGTAAAATTGTATAAGTAACTTATAAACGTGTTCCAGATGTAAACATGTAAAGAGTATTAGACGTGACGAAGTGCGATGAACATCGATGAATATCTTCAAATCCGCGGTTAAAAACTACCTCCTGCACCAGTGCTTCTACACTGTAAAAGAATTTATTGATTTTAACAAAAGTTAAATTCGTCTTGTGCTTTATCACGCCATTGCTGTAGTACTTTTTAAACAACTTATAACAATTTCAAAAACTATTTTCTTGCATGATTGTGTTGTCTTATGGCTCATATTAATTTAGTTTTATGTGTACTCAACATTGGCACGTTTGTGTACATAAATTCTGTAGCCCCATCCTGGCCCGGGTTTTTCTCCGGTTTTCCTTCGGGTAGAGGCGGATTTATCATACAGGTTCTCTAGGCTTTGTCTAGGGGCGGGTCTATTGTAACAATAAATCGTGAATTTAGTGTTATTTCAATTTTTAAGCACTATACTCAGAATAATCTATAGTTCGATAATAACTTTCATGTAATTATTTGCTTAAAATTACAAACATATTGACATTCTATTAGTATTATAACTCGCAGCTAACTTTTTATCTTATCTAGGAATTTTTGCTGAATTTTTTGAATCCGCCTCTGCCTTAGGGCCCTTGATCGGAATTGATGGGATGGTCCCTTGCTTGCTTCCGGAGAGTAAATTAGTTTTTTTTCCCTCCACGTGGTCATACGCAGTTTGTACTGTTTTTTGACAATAAATTTATTATTATTATTATTATTATTATTATTATTATTATTATTATCATATGATTTTTCTCATAAATTAGGCGACAACAACTTTAAAATATAAATAATTTAAAATTTATATCACGGTAAATCAAGACAAGATTTATAAAGTTTAGTACTGTGTTAATGTTTGTAATCCACGGTGTTGAATATATACAATTTAACTCTACAGATGTGAGAGTTTAGAAATACGTTTAATGATTTAAAAGTTTCAATACAATGTTTTGTGTTGATTGAATAGTTCATTGTTACCTAATAAACATATAGTTGTACTTCTTGCTTAGTGAGTTGTTTAAAATAATTATAAATATTTACCTGCTGATTATCATTAAAAAAATATTCGACGAGACGCAGAGAGATGAACATATTATTATTTTTATCAATTAGGATATAACAATAAGACTAAAATATGATTAATATAACGAACGTAATTATCGACAAGAATTATGAAGTTTATTACTGTGTTAATGTTTGTACTATACGGTGTTGAATATATACACTTTTTTCTACTGCAATGTTAATGTGACAGTTTTGCAATACGTTTAAATATCTATAAATTTTTAGTACAATATTCTGTGTTGATTGAATAGTTCATTGTTATCAAATAAACATGTTATTTTAGTTTTTGCTTAGCCAAATGGTTTAAAATAATTATAAATGTTTTTGGAAGATAATTTGTAAAGAATTTCAACGTGTCGCAATGCGATGAAAGAATGATTTTTCTCTTTTTTTTACTATAACATTTTGATTAAAATTTGATTATTTGCAAGATTATTTAGTGCTCAATCCCAACAAGAAATATTACATTTATTACTATTTTATCGTCTTTTCTATACGTTTTCGGATATATAAATTTTTCGTTAAAGTTAAGTTAATGTGATTGATATTCAATTAGTTTTATTGTTTATAAATTAATAAATTATATTGTATATTGATTGAGAAGGTATCTGTCGATTGAAAACATGTTATAATTGTTTTTGTTTATGTAATATGTATAAATGTTTTCAGATGATGATTTGAAAAAAAAAAATTCAACGGTTCGTATGGGATGAGGAGATGCGTTTTCCTTTTTCGTACGCAATCACAATAAATATGCATTACGTTTGTTTTATTGTGTGCATTTACGTTATTTTTGTTAAGAAACTATTTAATAGTATATGTATCTAAATTGTGTTGTATTATTTTTAAAATGTATTTTTAATAAGTTTGGTTTACTTCATTAGCAATGAAAGAGGTTTTATTGTCAATAACTTTTTACATTTATAATGAATTTTTATGTTGCAAATTGATAGTAATTATTGAGAAACTGTTATTTACGTATGTTTTTAAGTAGTGCTCTAATGGTTATGCCAGCTTCGTATTGCTGTGTTAGTTGCTCATTTATGGTATATGTCCCCAATTATTTGTTAATAATAATAGTGATGAATTTATTTTTGCAGTAATAAATTAGTAATAAATTTTTAGTAACAAATGCAACAAAAAATTGGAAATTTTTGAATTTGAAGGTGTAATTGTAAAGCTGGAACAACCCCTTATATTTTGTTAAATACGATGGTAATAAATGTTGATTTACAGTCATTAATTAGTAATAAATGAGTACAAAATTCACCTGTTTGAGGTTTTCGGAAGTGCTCTACAGGTTATTCCAGTTTCACAGAGCTAGCTGTCTCTAGCTCGTAAACATTTAGTGGGACAAGAAGTCGTTCTCAGCTCATAGCAAAAGTAAGCGCGCTTAAAAACAGTGATAAGACAAGTGTACAAACGTGGCACGAAGTGTAGGGCGTAGTATAAACCTCATTTTTTAAAAAGACTTTTACGTGTCGGTTGAAAAGTTCCCAAATAAGCATTCAGCTTAAAAACAGTATCATAGCAAGCTATACAGCTCAAGGAAATCGCTTAATTTGAACTTCACCTACTTCTCAGCTACAACCAAGAAAGAAGAAAGTAAGTTTCAACGTTGTGATTTATTTGAGTTGCGTGTATGGCGTTTTCTCTTCGATCAATGAGTTGCAGGGAACGTTTTGCCTGTAAAAAGGCGTAGTAATGCAACTAGAAACTTTTGCTGTCTGTTGTATTGAGTTCTAATCTAGTATGCCAACGCATTGTAAATTTGGTAGTTTATTCTCATGTGATTAAGTCTGATCCAATAATTTTTGCTGAATAAATGTTTTTTTTAAACTGAATATTATTTTGTGTAATACAATCAACCATCTCCGTCATAATTTCATCTGCTTTATTGTACTCATGTGTTTTACTCCAGTTGTTGGGGTTCATATTATTCTGGAGTATTCAAAGTAGAAGCGCAATCGCTATACGTATTTATTTACATCTTTTTAAAACTCATAACAGTTAAATTTTAGTGTCTGAGTACTAGTATGAGTGACAGGGATGGTGGAAAATTATTTTAGTACAACTATTTTAACTGTGCCACTTAGCCGGACGACTCTCAAGCCCCGGTTTACTGAATTCTGTGTATATAAAATCCACCGACTTGAATCTGCGTGGTAATTCGGGGAGTATTTGCTGCTGAATGCAAATCTCGTTGTTGCACTCAGATGACCCTCCGTGTTATCCTGGGTGTAATCTTGTTAGAGGCGATCGTAGTTTGGGTAATTCAATCTACGCATAAGAGATAAGATAATGCATATATATACATGTGGACTGTCTGAAGTACGCTGCCGCTTGCTATGACGGCGCTTCGCCCGTCCTCATGCTATTGCTCTGTGCTGCTCGCTACTTATTGTGGCTACTGCCGCCACTGCGTCTATTGTTACTACTGCCGTCGTAGTACTGTGATGCAGTGATACTTCTCAGCTGTCGTAATACTCTGAGACGGTTCTCGTGTTAACTTGAGAGAGTTGTAGTGATATCACGCTAACCGCCGTCGCTCTTCCGTTCCGATGCATCTCCGCGCGCAGGCCACTTCCACCTCGGGCGCGTTCGCAAAAATGATGGCTGCACACTAGCGCATTATTTATCGTGACGCGTAGGCACGCGGAAGGATTCTTGAACTATAGAGAAATAGTTCGCGTATTTTATAAAAGGGGCGCGTTTGTTGCGCTAAAATGCCATTATAATGAAACGGTTGGAAGAGGAGAGATTCTTAGTCTGGTGACGGTGTGGAAGTAAAACTTTTTGATGGAACGATTGGAGGAGGAGGGATTATTTTTATAGTGACTGAGAGGAAGTAGAGGTTTTGGAAGATACGGTTGAAAGAGGACAAAATTTTGTACCAGTGACGGAGAAGGAGAGGAGCTTTTGAGGGACGGTTTGCAGAGGCGGCTTCTCCTTTTGGCCAGGGATGCGGAGAGTGGTGGCTTCTTTTTGTTATATGGATGCGTCTCCGTATCTATTTGGTAATAAATGATGCTTCCAAATCTTCGTCACGCTTTCCGCAGGTAGTGTACCGTGCAGGCATGAGCGACGAAATCGTACCGTCGACCTTACACCTATGTTGCTGACATGGACACTGATTCTGGCATGTGCTACTCTGAGATTGTGTTGAAGACTGTTCTGCGAGTTTGTAGTGTTGAGTAACTACGCTATGTTTATTTTAATTTTGTAAAAGTTGCAGTCGCCGTTGTTTTCTTAAGAGTATTTCTGGACTTAAACGAATAGATGTACCAAAAGGGAGATATAAAATATTGTATTTGTACGAGGTTCACTATATGTGACTAGTGTTGCAATTGTAAGTAAATTTACGAGCACTATATTCAATTTAACAAATCGAAAATTAACAATTAACAAAAAGAAACATCGCACAAACGAGTATAGAAAAGGAATCGTTTTGATAATTCATATTTTGTCGAGTGACTATTTTACAGAATTTGTACATTTGGATCGAATACGTTTATTACATTCTTGTACGTAGTTATCTCTTGTCTTTTCAAATCTACGGCAATTATATATCTCGCAGGTTATCAATTGCACGTTTTAATTGAACGTAGATAAGTCAAAATCCCAAATACATATTAAATTAACTGAAATTGTCATTTTTATCTTTCAATATCACGCCGACTCTGAGGAGAGACCCACCAACTCCATTACATAGGGACTTGTTTCTGTGTTATGCACACTCAAAGTACACTAAAATGCTGTACAAAATCATAAATAGTAAAATTTTGAAATAAAGTCAACATTAATATTTGTGCAATGATGATTTGTACATTTAGTTAACTTAAGTCACAAAAATATCGTAATATTTTCTAGAAACACGATTGATAAGGGGCATTAATTACAAATTCTCATTTGCAGGAAGCACGAGTTACTCTCCATTGCTGATTCAGCAATTCTTGGTTCAGCTGAAGGATTGTCGAGATGAGCGCGAGGGTCTTCCTTCCTGTCGACTTTCTAAACTGTCTGTACAGTGAACGACGATGAAGCACTTGTGTCTACATTGTGCGCGTAACAACAAAGCAAGTGCCTGGACCAAAGATAGAAAATAGGAACGCATGAAACACAAGAGTGCTTTTTAGTAATACAATTCGTACGATGATCCATTTCTTCACGTAAGGGTCGCGTCACGTACTTGTACCACCATTTTCGGCCATTTCATTCACTTCCGTGGATATCGAGGGTGTGATCTTGGAACATTAGTACAATCGATCGATGGTAATATCGACTATAAAATATCTCTTGCTCGACCAAATTAGACCGGAAAATTGAACAATTTCAAAAAGTGTTTTGATAAAATAAGGTAGACATAAATTTGTTTTATCAATTAATTGTAATAAAATCCAAAAATTAACTCGGCAACAACTCGCAGAAGAATCTTTATCCGAAGAGAGACGATTTCAACAACTTAATATGTAATTCTTACTATAGATTTGGATAAACTTCTACTTTTACTATTATTAGACTTAAGACATTACAAAAATATAACTTCCAAATGTTCTGTAAAATGTCCGATTTTTTTCTTCCAATGACGAGAATTCTCCATTTTTAGAAAGCAAATAAACTTCTTTCGTTCCATAAAACAAATTTTAATATTATCAGGTTACCAAAAATACCCTCGAGAGAAATCTAGAATTAGAATTAATGAATCTCTTTAATTGTCAAAAGGTCTTCATCACAAAATTTCCTATCTTGTAAATATGGAAGTAAAAATAGAACTTATTAACCAATCTGTTTTTATCACTTTGTTATTTTATATGAAACTTTTATTTCAAAACTTTGAATCGATTTGAAAATAAAAATGTAGTCATTCTGTGATATAGACAGGAATTTAGAATTATATATTGTCCACCATGAGTTTGTTTCTTGGTCACTTTTATTGCAGTTCATGTAGATATTATCTGTCTTACACTCTTTGAGCACTGCAACAGGAGTTGCGTCAGGCTGGATAATTGTACACAAGTTTTGAATGTTTAGGCTCCGTCTCCACATTGCGTTACCAACAATAAGTACATCGGATCAGCAGCCCAGCCTTGAAATTTCCACACATCCCCACACAACCGTTGCTACCGCGTACAATTATTAGATAACAGTCACGTGTAATGCTGCTGTCACCACGAATTCTATGGAGTGCGCTTCATTCAAACGGCGATTGTCCCCTTAAGAAAATAGAAAAAATTAAAATTTCTCACAATTGAAAAACATGTATGTCGAAGAGTAACGGTGTTCATCAAATTAACATTGTAATTCATTTTCATACCATTATATATTATTTCATGTAGATGAACGTAAATGTTCTGGTCTATTGATATAAAAAAGTTTTCTTAATAGGAAAATGTATCAGTGAAAATACTGGAGAAAGAAGCGAATTTTAAGTTTTACATGAAACATGTCTTCTTTTACAATATACTTTTAATGATCAACAACAACGTCTCGCAGAGGTATTGTCATCATAACGATTAAAAATTGCAATTAAGCCGTTCATGCATATAAAAATGCAGAATTTGGTCAATGAAATACTGTTTAATCTTGTCAAATTTATGATAAATTTTGTCCAACAATTAAGCTTTCAGATCTGAATTATTTATTATTTGTAAGTTAGAGATTTTTTTTCAAAATTGGAACATACTTATCCCAGTGTGCGAAAAAGGTAAATAGTTGTCTTCTTTAAAGAAAAATAAACAGCAACGGAAATCAATAAATTTGGTTTTATAAGAAAAATAAATAAAACTTTAAAATAATGTTAAGAAACAGAACTCTTTCCACATTCACTCTTAATGAATTCACAATAAAATGAAAAGGGGTAAATTGTTCAAACCCAGTAAATTATCTCCATCTAATTTGACAAAATTACGAAGTTGTACTCTTAATAAAAATTAAATCAATCATTCAATTATGTCCCAGTAGAATCAAAAGGCATTTGAGCAGGCGTGCTTCTCACTTTACTCCTGTTCTTTCGTTCTGATTGACTTAAATATCTAGGCAGCGACTCAAGGTCATGTGGCCCCGCATTGCATGACCGCAATATGGGAACTGCAATATGGATTCTGTGTGTTTAACCTTCATTTTTTACTCCGCGCCGAGTGGAGCCAACGTAGCAGTTCTGCGGTGGAAATGACCAACGGGCGGGGAAAATACGCAATGCGGAATGTGAGGAAAGTCCATTAAAAGTAACCGCTGCGTTGGCCTCTGCGGTGCAGATCCGATGTACCGACCTTCGGCCAACGCCATGTGGAGACAAAGCTTTATCTCACCTCAATTTCAATGGCTAAATCTAAAAAAATACTCTGTTAATTCCGCTTATATAACAGATTACTCTCCTATTTCATAAGTCTCTTGAACCGATTATTCAAAATATGAACTTTCCCACCCTTATTCGTCTGTTACCCCAGAAAAAAGGGGAAGATTATCAGAGAATAGGGGGCAATAGTAAATAACGAATTTCCTTCCCAACGTCAAGTATGAAACGTGTGACAGTACACGTCATTATAGTTTAGGAACTTAAAATTTTATTTTGATTGTTCTAATACCACGCTTACATTTATACCGATTCAATGTTTACATTTACTCAATATTCCCATTTCTCTCGTGTTTTTGACACAATTGTCACAAAACAGCGACTCATTGTTTCAATGATCATCAGAACGTCCTGAAATCCAGAAATTATCAATTTAATTTAATTTTTACACATTTTAATAATTATTTTAACGGACATTAAATCCATCAATGACCTTGGGTCCTTGATCGGACTTGATGCGATTGTCCCTAGTTTGTTTCCGGAGAGTAACTTAGTTTATTATCCCCCGCTTGGTCACACGGAGTTTGTAATTGCTTTTTGACAATATAGTTTAACTATTTATGTTATATAGATAAATCCTTTACATCAACTATGTATAAACACTGATTGCAATTAAATTGAACTTCATACAGATAAATATCAAACCAAAACTTATAAGAACAAGGAAAGATAAATTCAATACATTCCATGAACCTTGTGGGAAAGTGCTAACGTTATATTTACCTTCTTTTGCACTAACGGGAGGTGGTAAGATGTCTTTGCTCTCGATTTTTCGAAGAAAATTTGTAATTATCAGCTAGAATGAATTTACTTTTTGCGTTACAAACTCCTTTCAGTCCAGTGATCACTAATTCATCTATCAGAACTTTATTGACACTACAAACCCACGAAATGTGTTGTTTTACTCTTCTTTCCCTGTATTTTCACGAATAAGAATATTATTAGAACAACGTCTTTTGTGTTCCTAAGTATATTACTTTAGGAGAATGCCCATATTCCTTATTATTCCATATTTCTAATAAATGTATCTGGACTTCGAAATTTTTCATTTTTCAGGCAATAGAATAATTCTTTATTTTCGTTTTTTTGTGCTTAATTCTCTTTTTGCTTCTTTCTTGTTTTTTGCTTGTCATTTTTTATAAATTCGCTTTTGGTTCTTCAAGATCAATCATATTCAAGTCCATAGTAGGTACACCCACATATAAACAGGCCTCACATACCAACAGAAGAAAACAAGAACTAGTTAATATAAAACGATGTAATTGTACGCAATCTGAATAATTCAAAATTAAATCAGAAACACGCACACATTGTACTACAAAACTGTGCGAAACAAGTAGTACTACGTTCAAAATTTCCCTTGCCCTCGGAATATGTGAGGTAAAAGTAAACAAGGAACTGGAACCTACAAAATTCCTGGAAGATAATACCAATGATTTTCTGTTACCTTCAGAAATTACTGACTATAATAAATAACAAAACTAATATACCTGTGAAGAAATAGTCCGCTGTAGTACAATAAATGCAGTGCAGTAACTTCGAATTTCAATCTTTTCATTAGCTGACTTTTCATATGATTCCAATCCATCAACCGTAGGGTTCGAAAGCGCCGGATTATTATAAACATTGACAGTCTCCAACTTCTAATTTTCACCATCTTTTTGGTTTCCCACTCCGGTGCTCAAATTAGTTGTTTACACTCACCCCGCGTTACCCTATTTGCTTGCGCAATCTGTCGACCGTTCCTATTCAACGTTCACCATCGGGCTTGACCAGCTCCTGTTCACGAACCGAGGTAATCGGTTCAGTAAAGAAATACCTTGTTGCAACTGGGACCCTGAAGACGGAATGTCCAAAGTGTAACCAATAACCATAGAAGACAGTGAATAATGTTCACAGAAACTCCAATAACAAACCAAACGCATCGTCCAAGAGAGCATATAGAAAAGGCATTTAATGTCACAATGCTATGCATTACTATCATTCACTACAAACTGATAACTCAAATCTTTATGCTCCCGAGTCTTTAAGGAATAAAAAGAAGTTCAATCTTTAACCAATGCTGCCAGCAAAATATCATTTCCAAAGTTGATCATTCTTTCAATTTAAACTTTAACCTAATGACTATTGTCTTATGAGTTTTGGAAAACAGCGGGATTTACTGTTTTATTGGCCCCTAACTATACATATTTAGCGTTGCATTCCTAGTCTAAGTACTTTTTAATAATTTTAAAAATATTTTTTTTAATAAGTGGTTTTTAATTAGTTCGATACTGTGTATAAAATTAATAAACGGTTTATGAAAATGCATTAAACTAGTTTAAGTAATGCAAAATGAATATGAAGCTATACTTTACATATAGATGGAAACATTTTGAAGAAACAAGAAAATGTAATACGTAAAAGTACAAGTTTAAATGTAATATGTATTCTCTGAAAATGAATAACACCCGAGAACATTTATTTGAATTAATTTTTAATTTCCATTTCTTGATCCGTTTTCTCTACAAAAATATGAAAAGAGTTTCCTTGGAGGCGTGAAACCATAGCAGTTTCTTTTTTTCGTTCGGGACAATCTCGAGACTGGTAGAGCTTCCAAACACATCTCACAGGTCGAATCTTATTTTGTAAACAATTGTTCACTCCTATCGGTGAAAATGTTTCATAAATATCCTGTATATCTGTCGACACTAACTAACAATAAACTAACCAATTGTCAACGCTTAAAATTTTACGTAGAACATCAACAGCCACAATCACGAAACATTTTTGAACAAAAAACATTAGAACCTCGAAAATGGTCCATTGAAAATGTGACGTTCATAATCACGATAAACTTTAAGGAGAACGAATAGAAATCAGTATCTTCACACCCACTAGGAATTAAGTGTTAATCAAATAGTGTCAATTTTTTTCTATTCTAACCTTCATATTTCATTCTCCGTAGCCATTGTTTTATAACAACAGTTCATTCGTCAATGTTAACATTAGACTAAAGAAGAATGTAACACAAACATATATTACAGACAGAAGTATTAGATACAATTAGACACCTGCAATACAAATTGAATGATTAAAACAAACTTTAATAGTACTCACGTAACATATCGCCGTGCTGTGGTGGCAATGATGGGAGAGATCGTTGGAGATGTAAATAAAATTTATGTATACGACATTCAAGAGGAAGAGAGAGGTGGAGGAGTGTAATATTGCTTCGGAGAAATAAATGGAACCAATGTTTGATATTAGCTAAGGGGGTGATATTTGTAATACCGGGAATACTATTTTACTGATGTCAGCAGCAATCATGATCAGCAGTATGGATATTAATATGATTGAAATTATCACATTTGACGCCAATTTCAGATAGGGAAAACAAGTTACTGTTTTCGAGGAAAATATAGAGGGCAAAATCGTATTTTAGAAAATAGAAACAAGTAAAATACAGTGTCCCTGAGTTAAAATTTCACGGTAAAATATTTTTCAATATTTGTTACAATATTTTTCAATATTTAATACAAAAATAGGAGGGAGAATTTCAAAAATTATGAGAAGAGATGCGGAATGAAAGGGAAACTCTCGAATGTTGGCTGAAGCTAGATTTATAAAATTTAGTAAATAAGAACAGACAATGATTTTAAAGTGTACTACTAGGACGTTTTTTTAGATATTCTGATGGAGGTGATTGAGGATAAATTAAGCAAAGTGGAAAAGAAAATTTTTGGGAGAGACAAGGGGAAAGAAATAGTGAATGCAATCAATATAATAAATTTATTACAAGAAAATATGCAAAAGAAAATGTTAACATTGAGGGATGAAGAACTGAAGAGCAACCGAACGGTAGATACGAAGGACATGGGTGCAATGATCCAATATGGAATACAAAACTTGGCACAAAAAGTATTGCAGCGAATAGATCAAGGTTATGAACAGGTAAAAAAGAAGATAGAAATACAAAGAATAGATGATGAAATAAGACAGGGATTGGAGAAAGTGAGTAAATAATGTGAAAAAACATTTATGTATTTAAAGAAAAGGTATCATTGGTTGATATAATATCCAAATCGAACTTCTCATGAACATACCAGTCAAGTATATTAATTTCTTCCCGACATTTCGGCCCATTAATTGGTTTCTCGGCAACCAAACATCCATCTCTCTTAATTCCCTCTCTCAAGTCCAACGGTTAGGTGGTAGAGCAGGCCTTAAGGCCTAAACCTAGCCAAAAGACATAAAATAAATAAATAGTAATATAGCTACCTGCCCCGGCTCCGCAAGTGCGTCTCTTTTATGTAATGTAGAATAGGCAAAAAAAGCAAGTCTAAAATCACGATACTCAATTTTGATGATGGAGTATTCTTAGCAAGCCATTCTTTATTGAGGTGTTTGGTTGTTATATTATTTTTGAAAACAATGAATGTTTGTTTCCCGTGAAACACTTCATGCAGGTTTGCTCACCTGTCGGATGCTTCCCTGATTCTCCCGAGACACGGCGGAGGTCTATTCGAGGGGGTACCCAAAAGTAACGGGAATCGTAATGCTGCTCATCGGGTACTTGTAGCACCAGGTTGCGCTACTAACGAACTGTTGTACGACCTCTCCTGAATCAGTCTGCCAAACGGAGTCACTCAACAACAAGGCATGTTGTTTCTGTGATAGTTCTTTGTACGTCTCTGTAGAGCGCTCCTGACGAAAAAATTACTGATTCTCACGAACAACATGCGGCTGTGAAGTTTTATTTTTTACTAGCCATAACGCAGCGGAAACTATTGTGAAGATGCAAACAGCGAACAAAGAACACACTCTTAGTGAAACTCAAGTATACGAATGGTTTTCTTGGTTTAAAAAAGGGGGAAATGGCCATTGAGGATCAACCTCTTTCTTTCAACTTCTCGAACCGAGGAAGTCGAGAAAATCAGTAATCTCGTGTGTGAAAATCGACGCAAAGGCAAAAGACGAACTCGAAGACTTATCCGGTTTGTCCTGGAGGTCAATTCAGCGCATTTTGATAGATGATTTGGAAATACAAAGATTGGCAGCAAAGTTTCCTGCATCGTGGCAATGTTCCCGCGAAAATGGCTCTCAGTTTTCTCCAGTTTGTGGCCTCAACGAAGACGACTACCTTGACCCACGCGCCCTAATTGCTTGATTTAGGTTCCTGATACTTCTTCCTGTTCCCTAAGATGACAAGAGACTTGAAAGGAAAGCGTTTTACCGATGTCGACGACGTAACAACGTTGGACAAGTGAACTAGTGCTAATGGAGAGTACATTGAAGGCAATTAAAGTTATATTTGAAAGAAAATAGAGTACATGTATTTCATAAAGAAATTCCCGTTACTTCCCCCCCCCCGTAATATTAAAACGCTTTTAAAATTGAAACCAATTGTCTAAATTTTACGATTTAAAAACTTTGCACCTTTCTGAAAAGCACGAAAAAAAGAACACACTTAATCTGAATAATGAGAATCTATTTTTACCAACTTGAAGTATTTTAACACGTCCATTTTTAAAATCTTTTTCTGATACTTTTCCTATATCTACTAAGATTAACCTGAGTAGATAGACATGTTCTGTTCAGGATTTGTTTTGTAGAATTCTTTGAGATAAACAATATTGCCACTCGTTATATTCATTTATCTAACCGTTTAGGCGTCGTATGCAAATCTCTCTCTCCGGTGATTGACTTTTTCAGCCTTGATTGGCTAATATCGTCATTGGCTATTATTTGTGTTTCCTAACGCAAAATATATGTACCTTTCCTGAGAACATATCAATGGATGAAAAAAGGAATCACGTAAATCGGATGAGTGGTTCAAAAATTAGTGAAACATTTACAGAATTACGCTGAATTCTTATATATTAAGAAGATATTACATTTATGAGACCTTAGAGACCCCTAGTGCTATTTTAAACTCGTATGTTGTAGAACGTCGCGTCAGAATCTCGTCCTATCGCTAATAAATTTTCTCTTCGTTCTTGAATGATTCAGCCATTCATTCAGGACTACGTCGTCTTTATTATTAAACTCGCCAAGCTTCGCATATAAGTTTTTGTCGTTTAGATACGGTGCCCTTTATTTGTAATTTAGTGTTGGAAAAAACAGAACGTTAACGTACAAAAACTGTAATGACATCTTGATTAGTTCTTGAGATACAGCAAAAAAATACATTTCACACTAATTCACCCCTTTCAAGTATTAATTTTTGAAAAACATCCTTTCATAGTGAGACTCTACAATACAGAAGCAATTTTAATTGAAAATTGCAAACTAGTTTTTTAATATGTTTTACTCTTTGAATGAATGAAATTTTTTTACTTATTTAATAATGGACAATTTCAGAAATTATTTTATAAATCTTTGATTTCATAACCTTTACACATACACACACACACAACAACATGATATCTCAAATTAGTTCGTGAGATGCAGCAAAATGAATGTATGTACGTACAATGCCGTTAGGGCGAACGACAAAAACCTGAAAAGATTTCTATTTCTTTGGGACCATTAAAGAACACAATATTAAAAAATCTCGTTATTAAATTATCTAATAACATTGTTTTCATACAGAGACATCTCAATTAGTTCGTGAGGTAAAAGCTGTCACTGCGTCATCGTGTGTCGTAACTATGTAAATAAATCATCAGAACACTTTTCATTTTGTGATACAAATTGTAAAAGAATAAAAAACATAATTATCCTTAACTACAAAAAATTGATTGCTATATTATACGTCATTAGCTTCAATGAGCGAAGTGGGTCCCTGAAGTCCCATATGTGAAAATGCAATATTCTGACTCGATACATCAAGTCAAACACAATTAAATCTAATCCGTGAATAAAATGAACGTAAAAATACACTTTCTAAATAAAGTTTTTCTTAAGTACTCGGCTAAAAAATAATGATGTTAAGGAAAATTGAAAATGAAAAAGTAAAACTATAAAAAATCACTCATGATAAGTGCAAACTAGGAAGGCACATAAACATAGATATTTTAAAAGTGAAAAATACCAATTTTAAAATCTTGAGGCGTCTAACATCATAAGTACTAATTCATCTTAGAAATTTCTAAAAAATAAACTACTCTGCGTTTAAAATTTTATATGGAATTCCCAAGCTAGGAGGTGCTAAGGTTGTATAGTGGCTGATAGTGTACTTAGGTGTCATCAGAACATTACTACTGGTTTCAGAGGCCCCGAAAACTTCGATCTCAAAACGAATATCGGTCATTTTTGATTGTTTTTACATTTCATCTCCTTCTAATCCCTACCCAATGAAAGGGTTCTAATGACCTTGCCGTTGACGAGCCATAAAACCCCACAAAAAAACCTACCCAATGCGTGTATGTCCCTGAGTGGCCTAACTATCCAAGTCGGGGTCCCCGGGCAAAATGTGACTCGGGGGTCCCTTAGTGGACGCAGTTTCAGTTCTATGATTAATAACTGGAATTAATCAAATCTTACACGAAACTCAAACCGTAGAAAAATATAGCGTTGGCTGACGGCTCTCACAACCTTGCGGTATGCTGTTCTAGGGTGCGGGTGTCGGCGTTTTAGAAAGGCGATTAGTTTTCAGGAAGAGCCGAACGAAATAATAAAATTTATTTCTTAAGATAGAAGGGCACTCGGCACTACATGGACTGTTTGGAGCGTGAGAAAGCGACTGGAAACATTCTAAGACCCACGACGGAAGGCGCGGCCCACACATACCACAGTAATGGACGTGGCCCGAACAATTGAAAAATAGTTAAGAATATTTTACAGCATCGAGACAAGGGCGCGAGTCGAAAGCGGAAACATACTAAGGGCGCGGTTTCTTGAGCGTTTAGGGACATAGGACGGCGAGTATCAAAGCAGGGTAGTCATTAGGGACCTCCGCGGCGAGCACGAACTCGCAAAATTCCAAATTTTGGGTTGTCGGCAAAAATGTGGTAAACAAACAAACGTCACGACAGCTTTAGCCAATCCAGGGAAGCTTGCTGGAAATAAGACAAAGGCAAGGATTGGTTAATAAAAGATCAAATGACACGACGGGGACGTGAACTGATTTCGAAATTTTGCATCAAAGTGGGGATTAAACTTATAAAAAGAAGAGTTTTAGGTTTTTGACGTATAAAGAGACGCGGACTTCAGAAGACTGACAGACACTTCAAGTTTACTGTTTGTAGTGCTCGGACACATAAAGTATTTTCGAGCATTGTCCTACTTCAAGATATATCAGTTACGTGGTGGATCAGGTTTTCCGTGATCACTACAATGGAATCGACCGTCGTAATTAAGGAGTTTGAGCGCGACAACTTGGATTCTGTGTAATGAATCTAAGTTACTTGGTAACCGAGGGGCTTCGACTTTAGAAATCCTCTCATAATGTGTTCGACTCGGATTTTTGCTACGATGTCAATTAGATAATGAGCTTAGTACCGTAGTTGGGCCGTGAAAAGATTTCGTGCTGACTGGAAGCGAGTGGGACTTCAAGCGGCGACGCGCAGACCAGTGGTTCCTAGTCACGAGTCAACAGCTGTCGGGTGGCGGCGCTGAGGCTACGAGGCGGCGGTCGGGTCATTGAATCCCGTAGGGTTATGAACAACCACACCGTTTTGAGACGGACAGGTCATCCACACTACCCCCACTACGGTAAAAACATTCTGATAGCACGTCAGAATAGCAACAAAGTGACGAGATACTGTGAATCAAAAAGTGCGTGTGCTGCGTGATGAAAGAACCAAATATGAATAATAATTTAGTAACACTTTACGAAAACATTTTAAATAGCAATCACAATTAGTTAATCTATGTTTTTAGTATGAAATCAATGTGGTTGGGACAAATAGTGTACCAACACTTACGTCCATCAAGAAACGAATGTGATAACGTGTGATTTTGGGGAATTGTGTGGGGAAAAATGAGTAGTTAATAGATGTAACTTCGTAAGTAATAAATAAAACTTCATTTATCGATGCTGTGAGAAACTATTTTAATTGAGCATTCCATTGAATAAATGGGCCGAACCCGCCCTCATCCGAACTTCCCTGGCACCAGCTAGCGGGTGCAGACGCTGATAGTAGAGTGGGGTAGGTAGGTGGTTCACTCAATCAGCAGCATCTCTACAATAATGTGACTCTACTAATCTTTCTTATTGTTATTAACTATTAGGGAACTGAATACTCACTTCTCTGGGAGCTACTCACAAGGACAACACAACAATCAGGTGTTCGAGCAATGAACAAAACATTTAATAACTCATTGAAGCACAATTTACACTCTCCCAAAAGACACAAATAAAAAAATCAAACATTAGTGCCATAGGGGCCACACTCCCACCAAAAGAAAACACACGTGAAATCACTGGCTTTACCATTTACATTTAAACATTCACATTAACGCCGAAGTGACGTCATCACTACAAATCCCTCAGGCAGAAATTCCCCCAAAAGCCACAAATACAAATTGTTATCATTTAACAATCACCTTAACGCCGAAGTGACGTCATCACTACAAAAAACACATAAACTAACTTACACTGAATTTAAAATCTTATCTTCTTTAGTTAACAATCAACATTCCCTTTATCTAAAGTGATATCAAAGCCCTGAATTTAATTACAATCTTAATTTAATTAACAATAAATCTCTTTTTCTCTCCACAATGACAAAACACTGACTTTACTTATGGCATGATTCAATTAAAACTAAAGTCTGTCTGGGCACTAAGTTATTCTAAAGTTCGTGCCTTTCTTTCGTAATTCATGCCATTTCCTCCATGACGCGCAAGCGCAATACGGTGTTGGTTTAGACAATTACCAACAGACGTACCATACCTCTCAAGATGACCAATTACCGCCGCTAAGTAGGGTGCTCACGGGAAACAATCCCTCCAGCAAAGCGTCAGCAGTCCCCCGTCTGTCCAGATGACCCTCCGCCAATAGCTCGGGCGAAAAACCGGTGCGATGCCAGCAATATTAGTTACCTCAACGGTCTGTGAGATGTCAGCTTCTCACCAAAAGACTCCGCTGAGCAACGTCAGCAGCGTTAACATCTATGCGAAAACTCTTCAAGATCTGAGTTGCGAACAGCGCGCGAACAACTGTAAGAGCTGTGCGCGATCAGAGCAGCATCTGAGCAGCACCAGAACGGCTACAAAAAACTTTAATGTGAGCCCGACGAAAAACTTAGATGTCAGCACGACAAAAAACTTAGATGTCAGCACGACGAAACTTAGATGTGAGCTGAACACATCTGATCGCTGCTGATTAAATCGATATGAGAGAGCTGCTACCTGAGCTCCTCCGAAAAACTTGTAAGTGAGAACGAAAAACTTCGATGTGAGCTAACGCATCTAGCGCTGCCGAAGAAATCTCTATGAGACTAACATAAGCGAAAAACATACGATCAGCGAAAAACATCGATGTGAGAGAGCTACCACCTGAGCTCCTCCGAAAAACTTGTAAGTGAGAACAAGAAACTTCGATGTGAGTTAACACATCTAATCGCTGCCGAAAAACTTCGATGTGAGTTGTGAGTAACGTCAGCTGCTTCAAAAATCTGCGAGATGTGAGCTACGTCAAAAAAATCTGCGAGATGTGAGAACGAAATTGAGTCTGCATGACCTTAAATGGGCTCTATCCCTACTTTTTCCCAAAAATCTTCAAAATTTTGAATGTCACGTGATCGAAAACTCCCAATACCGAAATGATTTTCCCTTCTTATGCCTTGACTCCCATTGGAACATTTTTAAAGGTCTTCAACTGATTTCTGGAACTTTCTCAAAGATGCGTTGGTTTTTAACGATTTTTCACACAAGTTCG
>NNCF01135538.1:205030-234160 GCA_002313205.1 Laupala kohalensis | reverse complement strand
GCTATTTCTCTTTTTCCGAGGTGTGATGCGTGAATCACGAAACCGTCGCGCACGACTGACATATTTTTATATGAACTTGTGCCTAACACTAACTTATAGATAGTAATTAAATCATGTTTTTTCATCATTATAATTCATAAGGATGTTTTATTAAACAATAACAATGAAAATAAAGAAAATAATTATCGTTCTCATTGGTTTTACTAACTTTGAGTGCTAGTCTCACCTTTAAGATAACTTTCGGTAAGTTGACAATGGAGACGAGCTGGGAATCGAACCCGAGATCCTCCTTCCATCGCAGGGGTGCTAACCACCATACGACCCGGTCACCTTCCACAACTGTACATTATTTCCTCCTAGACCCAAATGATGCCGCCATTTTCACCTCACCGAGTCATAATATATGTTCTCCACGTATAGGGACACGGAAGAAGTACGAGTATGTGAAGTCCCACCTTACTCTCGAAGTCACGTGACTTTGCCGAAAATTCTACAGTACGACTGCCGACCAGTGATCGCCAACTTCTGAGAATTTAAGTAACATCCAAAAAAATATTTGTTGCTATTACAAAAACGACTATTTGCTGGTAAGTTAAAAAATGACAAACTAAAACTCAAAGTAACATTCGATGTACACATTCCATGCAGAAAGAACAGAATAACACCACAACACCATGTGAATTGAATTATTGTCCGAGGTCGGTGATCGATGTATGTTTTCAGAAATTTGAAAGTCCTGCCAACATAACGCGAGGTACTCGTATCATTACTCTTATGGACGATGGTCAAGTAAAAGTGGCGGCTACATTGAGTACAGGCTCTGAACCAACATCGAGCCAGTTAGACTGAAAATAAATAAATCAATAAATAATTTATTTTCAAGAGTGCTGATACAAACTGCCTATGACCACGTTGAGGACAACTAATAAACGCAGTGCGTTTCCGTTCATGTATTTTAGCAAAGAAACATGACTTTATGTATAACTTCTTTAAGAAACAATAGACTTTAAGAAACATGGCGTTGAAAACAGTTGGCTACCACGAATGCCGCTTATCAAGTAGACAGAGAGCTGTCTGCTGCAGTCGTCGTCATGCTTGGTGGCGAGTGTTGCTTTGGGGGGAGCAGGGTATTCCACGCGAAGGAAGTGGCAAGAGATAGCGGAGCGTATCGCCCGCCGAGGTCCGCATTTCGCATCCGCAAGGGCGTATGTGTGTCTATGTACGTGTGAGTACGCATCACGACGATTTCGCTCAACATAACCTCAATAGAAATGTCGCAGTCTGAATTGAAGCCCTCCCCTATTCATTTCGATATTTGCATATATTCGTTTTTGCATATACTACCTAGCAAATACGTTACGTTCATGATACTAACCGCGTAACGTACGTGGAAAGATCTAGTGTAGTCGANATTTCGATATTTGCATATATTCGTTTTTGCATATACTACCTAGCAAATACGTTACGTTCATGATACTAACCGCGTAACGTACATGGAAAGATCTAGTGTATTCGATGCATTTTCCATAGCATACCTTCCACTCAAATTTGTAAACCCTAACAAACTACTTCTATGCAAGTGTACGCAAGTAAACTGTGCTGTGAGTACACACNCTGTCTCTTATACACATCTAGATGTGTATAAGAGACAGCCCTCTTAGATATCAACATAACCTCAAGTCCACACCAGAATCCGCCATGACTTCTCTCACTTGCGTACCACCAACAATATAGCATTGTAACGTACTATACTAGAAGCGTTAGTGTACCACTAACTTCTGAGCATGCGCAGAAGTAGTTTGCATATGGGTAGCGTATACGATAGCTCCCAGGTACGCTATGCAAAAACTCCCTATTACCTTCCTCTCTCACTCAACGTAAACAGAAAGATTATCTTCCAATCAGCTCACACTCCGGAGACGAAATTCTGAACCTTTCTTCACCAAGGGTTAGAACTTCCGAAAAAATCTGGATGTGAGGATTTTAAATTCCCGCATGGGATTGCTCAGCCCATGCGCGCGTTTAATCCAGAGGTTGGCAATACGTCATCAAGACGCCTGTAATGCTGTCACTACACTCGGCGTTGTGGTATTTCTGTAGCGTACTCGCTGTATTTGGCAAAATATTTGACGTGCCATAACACAAACATGCCATCCTCACATGGGCCGAACACGCAAATAAATCAATAATTTTTCTTATACCAATGATGGACGGGATGTATTTGATATAATTCATGAAATATTTATACTGCTTCATTATTCCAGTCCACATAAATGTTCCAGTCCATATAGAATTATGGAATAAAAACGTCAAAAAGTCAAGAAATTATAGAATAAAAAAGTCAAAATATAGGTTAGAAAACCAGAATATCAAGAAATCTCGATCACGCATGCTCCACTGACGGAAGCATGGCAAACCAAGTGTGGAGGGTTCACGCAAATATTTGCCTTAGTTGATTCGTTTGATGTGCGACGAAAAACCGACAAGAGGACGGATACGGGTGTTCGCGTATTTGCCACAGAAGAGCAAATACAGACAAATAGCACCTCTGGTCTTGGCCGTGTTTGAGCAAATATGGCAAATTCACCAATACTCAACGCCGGCATAAGTGATAGTTCCAGCGACAATGAAAAACACGTCGCGGCAGCTGTCGCTTTGACGTGGCCTCGGGTGGACGGGTCGACGAGCCGCGACGTGTGGAAAGAGAGACCTCACAATGAGACGATGATCGCAAAACGTTAGTAGTGGGACCTTTCGCGTTTGACTGAAATCGCGCCAAATCTGCTTCGTAGAGAACGTAGATATCTGAAGAAAACATATGTTTTTGCGTAAAGACGTAGAGTCGACCATGCCTGGCTTCAGACGGAAGATTGTGTTATAATATTTCATATGCTTTACCCCGCGTTATAATTTTGTGCTGATAAAAATAGCACGATTACACGTAATAAACGGTCATGACATCTTACATAATTCGATAAAGTAAAGAAAAATCATTATTTCCCTTAATTATTGCTTTGCATTTGGAAACTCGAAAAATCCATTCTTGTTGAGCGTCGTCAAATGAAAAACGGAGCCCCGTAAAAAATTTCATATTCCTATGTCTAATACTTTTTTTTTTTTGCTATGTGTTGATGAGTGAGTGAGTCAGTCGGGATATCGCCGCTTATCCATATAAATGCGTAACGCGAAACTGTGTCTGTCACCTGATCACGAATAAACCACGGAACCGATTGTGATGAAACTTGACAATGAGATAGTTTGGATGTCCAAGATGAACAAAGGCTAACTTTTATTTTTTAAATGTGTGAACATAGTTTTTGACAATCCATGAGTTATGTTTGCTCACGCTGCCTAAACGGTTATCCGAGATGTTTAATGTATTATTTGTTTTGTGCATGTAACAAAGAAAAGAAACGTGTTTAAATCGTAAAATTTCGACGATTAGTTTTACCAGAATTGTAATGAAACAGTGTAGCCGCGTCATGCCTCAAATACGAAAATTTGACCAGCGCGGTCCCTGCGAGATAATGTAATGTATACAGTCAAGATTGTATTAAAATTGTATTATTATGAATTTGAAAAATTGGGATTCTGTATATGTGTTTAAAAAACCAGTAAGCAAAAGTATTTTGATCTTAAAATATAGTGAAAATGAGCCTAAAGAAAATCCTGGACAAAACCGGGAAATCAGCTAGTATTATTATATAACACTCGGCAGTAACCGGTTTATTATGTATCATATGTCATGAATACAACGGGAACATAAAGCCAAAGAAATTTCTGTAACTAAAATTGGTGAAATTAAAGGACGAAGTCACCGGAAATGCATCAACATTTTCTTGGAAAGGTAATTCATTCATTTCTTTGATTGACGGAACTTACGCCGGATTTTCATAGTGATAAGAACATTTGCTGAGGAAAGAGAAGCGATAGCTTAGCTTCCTACAAGTGACGACTGACGAGTCGAATGATCTAAAAAATTATGTTCGAGCAATTTCAGTTTCTAAACTTCAAGTGAAGAGAACTATATCAAAGAGTGCAAAACGTGAGCAACAATATTGCTTCGTTTAGGGGGAAGTACACAGCGATGAAACGCTTTATATGGAACGCGTTTCACAGGAGATGTTTTGCGAAACGCGTTTCATAAGAACGTGCACTCCGATGAAACGCTACGTACTATAATATAATTTTCTGAGTTATATTTAATAAAATTTTAAATTAATGCCAAGATTCTTTGCGAACTACAAAAACAAATCCTAACAAACGACAGCTCTGACGCGTCTAATGATGCATTTGGGGCAAAGTATAGAATCTGCCATATTATTGTGATTGCCATAAAATAGTCTCACTAGAGAAAAGTAGACGTTCATATTATCGTACATAATGTAAGTTACATGCAAATTTAATCATTTAGTCTACTTAAAACGTCGTTCCAAAAATTTAAATTGGAATATGATAATAGACGAGAATAATGTGAATTAGTTACATTCAAATTTCTCCATGCAGATATTTTTACCCTGTCCTGTAATAAAACACTGTTCGTAAGAAACTCGAAAACTTGGTAACCCGACCAATTTTGAAGCAAAAATATACAGCGAAGCTGCAGTAGAAACGTTTCGCATCAATTCAACTTTATAACATGCCTCTTTTAGTCTAAAATTAGTTGTAGTTGCGAAGATGAGTAATCTCTAGCCATTATCCTATGAGCTGAACGAAGAAGGGAGAAATCACGGAAATTCATGTAGTGCAAACTACCTGACTTTGGACTGTGGTCTAGTCGGTATTGCACATGTAGTACAAAAATACTATCATTAAACTAAAATATTTTAATAGATTTTATATGAGGAAAATGATGGCAATTGTAACCACAAAAAATATTGGTGGCAGAAAATTTCCGATATTTATGAGTTTTGCCACATGATACTACCCATCTTTCAAGATAGACCTAACAACAGAGAATTGAATATTTTTAACGTCTCAAGTATGTATAAATAGATGTAATAATTATTTTATCTTCTAAATACACCTCATAGACCATTTAAGCAATCTATAGAATATTTGATATTCGGATGAAATAAATTGTCGTAAAGATCACGTTATGAAGATGTATTTAATTTTTTACTCCATATTCGGCCTGTCTGACATTATCAATGTCATGGTCCCTCTTGTAGCTCAAGGACTAGCATGCTTGCTTGCCACTGAGTCACTTCGGGTTCAAATCCCTGCGGGGCCAGAAAAAAATTGTAGCTTTTCGTTTCATTGTCCCAGTTTATATAACTCTTACTCCAATTAACACCTCTACGTGGGCCAAATTGTTGGTAAACCCAGCTACTAACAACAGCCCAACCACCAACCTCCTACCTCCTATCGCTCCATGTACATTAGCTTCAATAGTACGCTACAAGTTTCCAAATACTACAATAGAAAAAAACTACGTCATGGGGCATCGAGGTAAATGACAGGTCATGTTGCTTACGAACGGAGTCAAGTGCGTTCACAGTTCTCTTAACTTTTTACAGAAATAACTTATTTTCTTACATATTAGATCTTTGTTACTTGATATTATTGTTCATAAAACTAATTAAACATTAATTTAAATAAAAAAAAGATTATTAAACTTTTGAATGATTTGACAGACATTCCCCGGCCGAACTCCCTTCAGAGCAGAGAATACCTTTCATTTCTTTTCATGACATTTCTCGTGTGTTTCTTATGACGTAGCTTCGCAGACACGTGAAAGTCGAAAACGGCAGCACTCGTCCGCTTTGTTGGGCGAATAACGAGTGTCGCAGGATTCAGGGCATGAAACAGCGAGCGAATTATTTGGCGCGTCTGTTAATGCGATAGTGCAGAATTCCCAGAGAAAACATCTCCCAACTTGTGAGTGATTATTACACGCAGTTAATAGACACGCGAGTCGACAAAAAGAGAAGATTTGAAAAGTAAAAACAGAACAAGTCTGTTTTAATTTTTCAAAGAAAACAAAACACAAAGACATGAGATTGTACCTCTTCAAGTGAATGTGTTGTGAGATACTAGTATTTTGCATGTTTTGTGATTATCTACTAAATATTATTTTTTTCCTCCTCTTTCTCTTCTTTTATGGCTTATATAATCGAGTTTTTACCATTCTCGGAATCTCCCCTCACAAACTATGAGTTGGGCCCCGGCGAGTGACTTATATGTTTTTTTCTGTTTTTCTTATTATTTATAAAACTATTTATTTACAAGAGGATATTAAAGTCGTTGTATTTTCAAGATATGCTTGTACACTCAAAGTCGCGTTACTTTACCGAAAATAATGCAAGATGGCTGCCTAACATGAATTGCCAACTTCTACGAATTTAAGTAATATACGAATAAATATTTAGAGTAGACACAAAAACGACTATTTGCTGTAAAAAAACAAGTTAATAACACGAGAAATTAAGACAAAGTAATAGTACGTCCACAAGAGCAAGTGAATTGCATTGGTGACCGATGTTGACGATAGATTTAAGTTCAAAGAAATCCGAAAGTGCCGCCAACATAATGCGATGTAAACTAATCAGGACCCTTATGCAAGATGGCGAAGTGAATGCGTTGGCTACACTGTGATACCAACATCAAGCCAGATAGGTCTGCCATTAATAGATAAGTAAATAAATAATTTATTGTTCAGGGAACTGTTACAAACTGCATACGACCACCTTGAGAACAATACTGTTAATTTACTACTACTACTGTACAATAAACTAATAAACAGTGCGTTTCAGTTCATGCGTTTTTTCTTTGGTCACATTTTCTCTAAGCAAAGTTACATGAATTTGAGTATACGTATGTGTGGACATAGTCGTGACCGAGGAAGGCTGAACGCCTAAACTGATTCGTCCAATTTGTGATTGATTTTTGTGTTTTTCTTTGTATTTCTCGTTAACATTAAAAATGTATGTATGTAACACAACAATGTCTTTATCATGACGTCCTTGTTACTAGAGTAAATTGATCTTAAATAAAGAGCAACGGAGTCAAGCTGCGTCAGAGAGACACAATTAAAATGTAATTAATTTTTGATCAACATGTCCTCCCACAGAGCAGCTGCAGTGACTCCTCCTATGACGACGACGAGGACACCCTTGAGGACGCACCCCCTGCCGGTGGAGACGGGGGTGAAAGAGGCAATGTGCGCTTGGGGCCGGCTGGACTCGTGGGCTCCGCCTCGCTCTTGCCCAAACCCGCTTTGGTGGAACTACGCCAGCGTCTGCGACGTCGCGCGGAGTCCAATCGCGACAGCGGAGACTTCGACGCCATCTTGCACAATGGCCACGATGCTATGACGTCACAACGCAATATGGCCGCGACGCATGACGACGATGCAGCTGTCTTCGAAGGATACGAGGTGAGGGATACGATTTTACCAGATGAGTAATTATGAACCCCGATAAATTGCGCGAACTGTTGAGGTAAGGTCGTATGGTTGTACCTTATACATATCAAAATGAAAATGGCGACGAGCCTGGAATCGAACCCGTGACTCCTACTTTGATCGCAGGTATGTTTATCGCTACACCACTTCGCTTCTACAACTGTACACCATTTCCACCTAGATCGTATACTTATATCTTCTTCACGAGTAGGTTACACGGAATAAATATATGCTCATATCAAAACGTTCACACACTCTCAGAGATACCTAACGTACTCACCTTCTACCTCTCGTGACGCTGGTTCAAACCCTGACTCCAGTAGAATTCGTAGCGGAGGGCGAAGATTCGCCCTCGTGTCACCCGCCTCGGGTAGGTGAGATCGGGAAGGACATCCGGCGTTACTGAAGTTCCCCACAACATCTCTACCTCCACAAGGCAAGGGATTGGTGATGGAAATATAAAATGTATACTCTCAGGGAAAATGTGATACGCGCACAACATCACGCGTGATAGCGATCAAAGTGACGAGATAGTGGAAGGTCTGGTACGAGAGAATGTAGGGGTTTAAAGCATTAAAATATTTTGTATGTAGTAGGTACATAATGTTTTTATTTAATTTTTTATTATGTATCAGTATATTTTACTGTAACTGTTTTTCAACACAGTGAATTTGTGCATTTTATTTTTCGATGCAAGAATTCTTATGTGTCTACAGCCCTGAGGAAAGAAATACATGTCCCAAACGTTGGCAAATACATAAATCTTTTTAATCTCAACAATTCTGCCATTTTTTAGATACTATTTTAAAAGCAGCTTTTAGTTAAATTAATTTATTTATGTCTTGTGGCGAGGTCCAATTCAGGGGATGTGTTCTTCCACCTAACCGGGAATCGGGAAGGAGAGAAGTTAAATTATCGGGGAACTTAGGGTGCAAAACCGACATTTGTCTGGAGTAGGTGAGGGTAAAGCGACGCGCGCACTGGGACGTCAACGGACGGACGTCCCGACATTTTAAAATTACGGAAGACTGCGCGCACTGGTTCGGAAATTCCGGAACCCTGTTGGGTGAAGGGACCGTTCACTCCCCAAGACGTAGAGGATTAGGACCCGCGTGTTACTTGCTCCCCATTCTATTCTGATCACTCAACGCAATCGAAGTGGCGAATACCTGGTCCTTGCGGGTGCTCGCAGTCATAAACTGGTAAAGAGTCTCCCGGAAAGTTTTACAGCCCTCCCGACACTCCAAAAGATTTTCTGGGGACTTTTCGCAAACGGCGGCAATTGCGTGCCGGCTCAGTGGGTTCATACCAACGCAAAGCAATGGAAAGAACTTTTGAGAAATCCGTGAGCGCGTAGTATAAGCACCTCCCTCTCCTCTAAGAAAAAGGTTTGATGTTCTTTTGGGACACGTGAAGACAAATTCTTGTCGGCTATCTTATTTGTTGACGTCCTCTTTGCTCTGGGCTTCCACTGAACAGTTGAAGACAAGGATAAGTGTTCAACATTAAGATTAAAGCGCCCTATAAAAATAAACATTACATCACAACAAGGAATAACATCCTCTACCTTCGCTGCAATGAGGGCGACGATGTCAAAGTACTCCCTTCTCCCCGCCATGAGTTTGTAACGTAATTTTGGGACATACACTAGCGCTTAAATAAAATTAATATACATATTTTTTAATCTTACTTACGATTACGATATGTAATCACCAGTGGTGTATTTTAAACTTTCAAACATGTTATGGAGAAGTTGACAAATACATTTTACCTATTACGACAAAATTTCCCTATTATTTTACATTTAAATGCACACAAAACAAGACAACACCTGTCCGCAAGCCAGAATTGCGCGCTTTTAATAGCACCAGTTTTACTTGAATCATCTTAATTTATTGAGTAAATTGTTAAATCTTATACTCTGACAGCATCATCAGAAATCAGTCATATGTTTTGGTCTACTTGCTCCGTATTATTTCTTTTATTCTCAGATTCATCCAATTATTATTTTTAAACGAAAATTTTCACCTCCGTAATTAATTAAATCTTTTATGTAAATTATATTTTGTTTCCTTTTCTTAATTTCTGTGTTGGTAATTCAGTATTCACAATATCCATAGATTGTTTTCCTGTAGTCTGATGTTGACATCAACGAAAGAGCATATACTGTTTTCTTTTACATTAAGTTCAAGACTTTACAATGGACATTATGAAAATGACAGAAGCCATAAATACTACATGATTCGTAAATTTTATCAAATAATTTTATTAGTACATCAAATGGGTCTTGACTGAAGTCCTAGAAATTTTCTATTTTATTTCAGTTTTGTCTCTGTCTTGTTCAACACTGATTTTACTTCGCGAAATAAACTTTCTGGATCAGATTTAAATCATATGTTTTATAAACAAATTCTACGACAAGTGAGTTTCATATCTTCTACAACGAAGCAATACTGCGGACTGTTTTGACTTATCTATGAGGTGACACTACTCTGAAAAGTTTTATTTGTTAAGTCTTTGCATCTAGTTCAATCGGTATGTCTACAGATTCGGAAATGCCTTCAAGAAAACTAAATCTGTTTGCATTCGCAATATTATAATGTCTAAAGAGAGTCATCCATAGTCAATCCAATAATGCCATCCATATAGTCACAACACAACCTTTTTGACTTACCTATATATTAATGATTGCCACTTGAGGTAACTAAGGTGATCGCGAACAATACAGGTTAGAAGTAGAATTGCGTCCGTTGAAGGTCAACTGAGTTGAGCGGCAACACACTGAATGGCCGTTGAATCTGTGGTTGGGAACGATGGTATTTCGATTGAAAATCACTTGTCCACTCGGCAGTTCGTAACCATGTAATATTGTTGTGAAGGATGCACGAACAAAAGTTAATAAAATCCGATCTATAGAAAGAACACAGGAGAGCACTAAACACATTCATAGTTACTCATGGAAACTGCAAATGATTTCGAATATTTGAGACGTGTGTAGCACAGAGCAGTTCAAGTGGTACTGCTGGGTAACGAACAAAAGACACTCGCGAAGCGCTAGTAACGGTATTCACTACTCGAGATACAACAACCGAACGATGATATTAAGATGTGTTTTGTTCAATTTGGCGGATAGTAACTTCTCATCAATGAGTTAATTGTTCGTAAATTTGGTAACATAGTATGGTAAACATAATACACGAATTTATTTTTCTAGATCGGGAAGTCATATCAGTTTACTCCGCGTTAAAATAATGCCTCAAGAGTAGAAATAAAATTAAAAAAAGTATTTGCGGTGTAAACCAGTTTCATTTTTTTTCAGTACATTTGTGCATCTTTTGACGAGCATAATTATTTTCATTTATTGGTTTCTAACATAATCGTAAAATAAATATGAAATGCTTACTAATGAAATACTTTTCGATGAAGTAAGATGAAAAAGTAATTACTTTCTGGAAAAATTTCACAACAGCTAGAAAAAATGTTTCACGTCATTAATGTGGTAAGTTCTAATACTCGGCTTCAAATTGACTCAAATATTATTGTCGTTTTTAGGCCCAGAAAAATGAAAATGAGCAATAAAAAAAAATTGTCTTCACAGATACACTTGGTATTTGCCTTCGCTTCATTCACAGCAGACGCTCATTTATCCATAGTACCTAGGATTGGCAATGAACCAGATATTGGAAATGAACTCAAATAAAATGAACTGTTGAGAGAACTCTTGCCATGTATGCTATAGGAAAATTAAGTAAACAAATAGCTCCAAAACATCGAGTATTTGCTTTGTGTTCTTTGGTGTGTTTGGCATACGTACATTACATTTCACCTACAAAATATAATCCTAATCTCCAAGTGTGTACCTCAAGTAATTTTTACTTTTATTTTTTTATTACTTAGCACGTACCTAATGTTGAAAACTGAAGGGAATTCTGTATACTATAAATACATATTTTTCTTGTCAGTTGAAGGTCTATTACATGAGCAAGCTCTAATAATTTTAAATGCATAATTTTAGGAAATTTATCTTCAAAGGTCTTCTCTCTATTCATGGACGGAAATCTCTAAATTTGTCCCATAATATTAGCATGAACCTCATTCAGTTTGGGTAATGATTAACGTAAAGGAATTCCGATTGAGACACCAGACCTTCAAGCACAAAGAAGAGATCTTTCTCGCTAACATTTTTGTGTTTCTAACCTACAATGTACGGAATATGGGCGTAGATAAATGAGGAGGGGACAGGAAGGGGCACTTTCGACCACTATTCGGTTCATCATACGGTGAATGTACATAAAATAAATAAATCAGTTAGCTTCTCCAATAAAAATAAAGAACAAATGGAATTGCTTTGATGTACAAGTCGTTTATTTACATGCAGTGTATTGTTGTTTATTATTGACAGACCGTATTCTATGTTGAGGTAGTTTATTAAACGTCGACATAAAGAAGGTCGTTCTACATTTTAACCTTCACAGTATACTACGTCTCAAACCGTTGTCTCGAACATTGCAAACGACTTACGTGTTCTAGCAAATCATTATCTTGACTATCATCTTTTGAGGTTAGGTTAGTTATTTTCACGTACCCTCTCTTTATTATATTTTTGAATCTTTATGTTGTGTATTTTTATCATAGTATTTTATTTTATTATTAGAGTTATGAGACGGGCTACCAATTTGAGGGGTAGAAACGCCGAAATAAATGAAACTCTGATTGATATGTTCCTAACTAATATGGTCTATTTTTTTAAATTAATTTTTTCTTGAACTCTCAAAACCCTGTTTCTTGATTATGTTACCAGGAATTTTTGGCCTTTGTATTTTTCTCCAATTCTAATCTTTTTGTATTCTTTTATTTGCGTGAAACCACTCTTATCCATAGTTTATTGCATTTCATAAAGTTCCCCATAATGTTACGTGGATTTCCCATGATTCCGTTTGTCCTCAGGGCTTCGCAGAGCTCCGGCGTCGGTGGCGCGAGCGCGCGTCCGACCTGGCCGCCGCCAACTCCAACGCCAACCCCGCCGCCGCCGCCGCTCAGCATGCACCTCAATCCCAAGCGCCGCCCCCGCTGCCTCGCAAGCAGCGCGCCGCCATCGCCGCCGCCCTGGCCGCTGCGGCGCAGGAGGAAGCAGCTGCGGCCGCAATGCGAGCCTCTCATGGTGGAAAGGTACGCTAAGGATGAAGGAGAATCACAGAGAGTATTAACAGTGTTCGCATTAAAGGAAATATAGAGGGGGGCGGAAACTTATGAAGCTGGGCCTGGCCCGGGTATTTCTCCCGTTTTCCTTCGGGTGCACGCAGATTTTGTGTACAGATTCGCTAGTCTATTGAAATAATAAATCTCGAATTTACTGTTATTTTAAAAGTTACGATATTTCCGACATATTAATTGAAATTAAGGTTTAATTTTGACTATTATTATTGACATCACGTGAGGTTGAATTATTATAAACAATATTTTCCGAATAATCAATAGTTTGATAATCATAAGTTCTTCTGAAATAACTTTTTTGTGTATTATTAAATATAAATTTATTCGTATTCTATTAATATTATAACACGAACCAAACAATTTTTGTCGTTAGGAGTGTGCAGAAATGTTAAATTCTTCTTAGGTCCCTTGATCGGAATTGATGAGATGGTTCCTTGCTTGCTTCTGGAGAGTCATCTCGTTTATTGCCCTCCACGTGTCATATGCAGTTTGTAATTGCTTTTTTGATAATATATGTATTTATTTGTCTTTCCATATTTCAATTTAGTACTTTACAAAATTGTCAAGTAAATGTCATATTAGTCAGAGTGAGCGGTTTTATAAAAGGATATCATGTTTTTGGCTATTTTGAATTCAACTCTTATATACTACATACACTTCATAGATTGACGCATTATAAACTTGTTTGACATGTTTTAATATAATAATAATAATAATAAATTTATTGTCAAAAAACAGTACAAACTGCGTATGACCACGTGGAGGACAATAAACTAATTTACTCTCCGGAAGCAAGCAAGGGACCATCCCATCAATTCCGATCAAGGGCCCTAAGGCGGAGGCGAATTCAAAAAAATTCAGCATAAGTTCCTAGATAAGATAAAAAGTTAGCTGCGAGTTATAATACTAATAGAATGTCAATATGTTTGTAATTTTACGCAAAAAATTACATGTACGAGTTATTATCGAACTATAGATTATTCTGAGTATAGTGTTAAAAAATCATTTAATTTTCTTGTAATTAAGATTCTAGAGTGCCTTACTGTAATAGGCTTGCATACATTCCAAGAAACATTTTAGCCATATTACTTGAAATTAATGCTTAATTTTGATAATTACAAGAGGTGTAATGATTTTTACCTGGTTGGGTATGAACATAAGTAGAAGTGGGGGAAAAGTCAGAAGGGGAGAAATTCCCCCCTTCGAGCCCTGACTATAAACTAATGTCCGTATGAAAATGAGTATTCTTCGTTAGGATATATCCTAAGAATAAAATAAGTCTTCTAAATGTATCCAAGGTTTTTGAGAAAAGGTATACAATTATCTAACGTTGAAAAAAAAAATTGGGTTCGTTTATTTACTAACCTCCTAATTATAATCCTACTAAGCGGGGGAGGTATGGAAGAACAAGAATGAGGAGGGATTAGGGCCCAAATTCAAAATCTACCCAAGCCCTTAACCTCCTCTTTTCTTTTCGTGGGGTTTTACGGCTCATGTTAACCTCCTTTCGAACGACCTACTAGCACTGCATATATGTTGACCGCTATTGAATAACTTTAAAGTGATAATCATAGAGTAGCCAATTCAGTAACTGATTTCTAGTCATTGGCTTTCAGGTGCGAGAAATGGCGACTCACTTCGAGGCCGTCGCTTCTTCCGGCACTGGCGCTGCCTGTCGACGTTCGGACGAACTAGGCGCGCTGCTAGCGCAACTGGCGGAGCTCACCGCAGCTCCTCTGGTTCCGGGGCCTGGTGCCCAGAGACCTCCGGTGCCCGGCGCAGCGTCCGTCGGTGACCCCATGGCTGTGGAGTATCGCGCACGGAACAGGAAGGATTCGGATCCCGACTACGACATCCCTCGTCCCCACGGCGCTGCGTTGGGCCTGGCATCGCGCACGCCCGTGACCTCCACTGCCATCGACGCCAGCCCCTTCCTCGGAGGCGGAATGCACCGGGCGTTTGCGCAAGTCAACGTCAACATCGCCACGACGCATGGGTCAGTATTGGTTCTCAATAAGTGCATGCAGGTGTGCCCCCTTACGACTCAGGTTCCCCCCGCCCCACACTGCAAAAAAAAAAAGAAGAATTTGTCACACTCTCCTCAACGCATTGACTCACTCATGCAGGGAGTGCATGTTCACTCCCCATAACCTATTAATCCCCCTCCCGAAAATACACTTTTGTCCTCTCCCCCTACAACCCTTTGACACACTTCCGAATCGTACAGGAGGTGAGGTGAGTGAAAAAACTTCTACTGTAAAACAAAGGACAACGGATACAATCGAGGGCATTAGGAGAATTAAAGAGGACCAATTTAACGGAATTTATCACGTACACAAACAATAGCAATGGTTGCAAACTTCAAAACGTATTACATTTTACATTAGGAAACACTTAATAACCGTCACAAATATTAAGATTATTTCCACTTTGTAAACCCACTATTAACTCCTCTACGGATCATACCTCCAAAGTTGCTGTTCGTATTATCGCCAGCAAAGGCCACACTCATATCTACAATACAAAGTTCCTTCAATATACTCATTGCAAGTAGTTTATTTTGACATTTTAGTCAATGAATGAAAATAGAGGACTTTTCGATTTTTTTGCGAACAGAGACATAAAATTGAGAACGTTTGAGGATTCCGCGAAAAAGAGGACATCTGGTCATCCTACACTCGAAGCATTTTCAGGGGGTGGATCCGGGAACCTAGGACAACGTGGATGTAGGAATTGATTCAACAGAGTCCTAGCAAACTCCGTGTAGACGCTGAATCTCAAAGAACACACGCCAATGATCTCACGAATGACCATGTAGTAATATGGTATGCATCTGAGTGTTTCATTCTTCGGATAGCGACATTGCTATGGCTTTATGCATTGAATAAAGATATTATGTAAGATTTCTGTAAAGAAATAACCTTCACTTGAGCCAGAAATAATTGCCCCGTCAAAAAAATTAATCTGTTCTTAACGCAAATTTCTGGTGTGGACACAAGAACTGTCTCAGGTGGGTACGGCCAACCTAGTAGTAATGCCCTTGGTTATATAGGGCAATTTTAACCTTAAAGTTTGCCTTTTAATAATAGGTAGAATTATTCGCAAATTTTTGTAAACGTATTGTTTCTATGAAAGAAGGACTTGCTTGGAATGTGTTCTGTACTCCTACGTATGCAGACTAGAGCTGATAGCTCATGATCAAGAACAGTAATAATAATAATAATAATGAAAGTGTATTATTCTAATCTATATATCAAAATTTATCCCCACATTTTCTGAAAAGATATAACTTTCATTAACTTAGCATGGAGCGGCTTGCATTTATGGAATAATGAAGGGTTGGGAAAGAGGGATCATTAAAAGTCCATTATAGAAGAGACGGGGGGGTGTCAAAAAATGGTAATTTTTGTGTTCCCTGGCTATACTCTGATTTAAAGGTTTCATGAAATAACCTGTACAGGGTTTTAAATTAAGGTTTAATATTAGCGCACAAGCACGACTATTCGCCGATTCTTGGTTTGTTTTGTAATGGAGTAACAGATGCAGCAGTTTTGCTCATAAATGTCATGTAGTTTTGTCACCAAAGGAGAGATGGATAAAAGCATTATTTCATTTTGTTTTTAAGGAATGCCTTGTGCTAACTCCTTTCTGTTTATTGTTAAAAAGGAATAAACATGACATGACAAATTCACCTTATTGGTGAAGGGTAAAACTAATTTTTCATGTAGTAATGTCCAGAGTTGAGTTTAGTTCTCATTATAGCTAATTTCCAATAGTGCAGCTCCCAGTATATAAATGGTACACACTGCAATAAAATTCTAATATTTTATCTAGATTACTTTCCACATAATGATATAAATAAATTATGAAGAAATCGTGATTTCTTATGAAGATACACAATTTACACCTTAGTAAAGAAGTTCCTTTATTTAAATTTATGGAACTGTATGTGAAGGCAAGACACGGCACTCATTTTGGGATTCACTTCTGTAAGGTTACTTTCGTAATATCAATTACAATATATTTAAATTCACAGGCCAGTACATTTTATTAAGTAAGTACTCAATGAACATGCTTTTAAACAGTCTCACTTAATAGACTTCCCTTTATTCTTCACAAATAATTCAAACAGATTAAAGCTTTTGCAATAAGTTCTTTACTAGTAGTTAATCTGAGAGCACTAATAATGACAAACAACTAGATCCTGCTGCAATTTATTTCAAAATATAAATAATTAAAAAATATATTCAAGTTACGATTGTACTAGAAATTTTAACTTCACCCAGGAGATGGTGCGAGACTCATTGTACAACAGAACACAGATTATAGCGAATAAATCTCCTTCAAACAGACTAATTTCTTAATGCATAGAATTCTCAATTAAAATACTCATTTCTTAGGGAACAGAATTCACATGTTAGATAAGTTAGTTATCATAAGAGATATTTCTCCTGCTTTGTATTCTGCAGTGTAAAAGCAAGTTGCTCCCAAATGATTTTTCTGCAGGGAACCATTACAGCTTTGCTATTGCTTTACACAATAGTACAAAACTCCACATAAAATTATTTGTAAGTCACTGTAATTAAATTTTCAGAAAGTGAATCTTGTTTTTGGATAATTTCACGTGATAAAAAAAAATATTTAGTTGAAAGATTTTAATATTGTTAACCAGTGTTTACAAATTATAATAGTGTATCAAGACACAATTAATACAACCATGTAACTAAATAAAAATCTCTCTTTGACATACAATGCATACACTTATCTCTTAGCCAGTCATAACAGAATTCTACAATAAAGTTCTCTCGAATAAATCAATTAGATTTTGATTGGACACAGAAGTGAAAAGACAGTTTTAGGTCATTTAATATACAATAAACACATTGAGTCTGGGAAGACATCATTAAAGGACCAAACTGAACCTTTTAGCTGAACAAAAATATAAAACTCCATCATCATTTGTCCATATGTCTGACAGATATTACACTACCCAAAATCTCCAATTAAGAATTTACATCCTTTATATACCTATACATTAACCAACAAAGCAAACTTCAATCACATCCAAAAATCAGCCACAAAAGTATTACAACTTGTACCACACTTATATCTGTAAAATTTTGCATTGCAGAGGCGATGACTCTACAGACGATGGAGAGCTGAGCTGGACAGGCCTCAGCATGGCACCCGATTCTCTGGAACCTCTACCGGTGCGGCTCCTAGATGCTACCGGCTGATGCTCAACCACGGTTGGCTCTTCGGTCTTCCAGTTACCACACACTCCAGTCACGACATAAAGCCTTCTTCGCCAATTGAAGGCAATAACAAAAGTCTCCCCCACGCAATGGAAGGTAATCATTGCAGAGAGATAGAGGAAGACCATAGAAGCGTTATCTTCGTTTCCCCTTGCCCCTCTGTTTGCCTTTCTGCCTCCCTTTCCCTCCTCCAGATTTGCCCTTGAAACGCTTGCGTACTCCGGAAGCTTCCTCCGTATCATCGTCGCCCAATCCGCCTCTTCCTCCCTTTTTCCTCTTCCCTGCCTTCCGTTCCTCGATGTCTTTTGCTTCCTGTATGGAACAGAAACACGAGAGAATTCTATTAAGAAAGTACGACATAAACGCCTAGCAAAAGAGCAATACCAAAGTAGCATTTACATGGAGCAGGTAGCTATGTAGGAAGGTAATGAGGGGCTGGTTAGGGACTTTGTGGGGGCACAAGTAACAAGCAATTTACCTGGTCGATAACGCAGGTTATGTCCTGTCAGCGGGTTACCTTTCTCACAAATCAATTTGTACAACAGTGGCTTAACAAAGAAAGGTAAAAAATGGTCCTGAACTCGTGTAGTAAAACGTAACATTCAAACATCGATTTCTACAAAGCAATAGAAGTTACAAAAAGATTTAGGAGTTCAGCCACAATGTTTCCTTTAATTAATGTGTGATAAAGAAAGACACACATGCAAGAAAGTTTGCAGTGACCATTCGTAGTAAGGAATTTTGAATTTTTTTTTGTATGCCATCCAATATCTTGATCGTACATATGTTGAAACTATATCGTACTATTTATGTTGAAAATCATCCTGTTATTACAGCCCTGATCATGTTTAAAGTTCTCTGCATGAAACTGGGTGTTCAGAAAGCTACAGACAGACTTCAAGGGTTAATCTCTAGAAGAATTATGAGTATCTGAAATCCAACTCTACACTTAATGTAAATATTAGTATGACGGAAGAGAAATAAAATAATTTAATTTGCATAGAGTGCTTATAAATAACCAAATATACAAAGAGGATTTATTTACTATGAGATTACAAAAATATAAAAAGGGAATATTCATTTATATATTAAAAACATGTATATACAACATAATAAACATAAGCCTTAAGTAAGAAAGCTGCATATATATAGAGGTATCAACACAAATGATTTTTAACATTACACAAAACATTGTTAGCAAGCGGCACAAATATTTTCCTGCACAACCTATTTCCAAGATAAGATTCACTATTTTTTTTAACTTCATACTAAAATAAAGGTATATCCAGAATGTCAAAAAGGAATGAGATTTGAAAAATGTATAATCTATTGCAAAACTAATTTCTGTATATGATAATTGTAATAAGGTGCAAATATGTAAATAAAGTTATTCTGAAATCAAATTGGAATTTTTTAAAACTAAAAATAGTTATTCGTTTCAATGAAATTTAAGTTTAAGTTACAGAACAATGAAGTCTAATTTCTTATTTCATAGCAAACAGATTTTTGAAGAATTATATATTATTCACATTTTGCACTCCCTATCTCTTCAAATAAATTTTATCATCACAAAAAACAAACAAACAACAACTTAGCTATCCTCTGAGCATTAAATCACAAAATGAAACAACTAATGAAATAGAAAGTGGCATGGTTGTCACATAAAGCAGTAAAGTCTCAAATACAACAGAAATTTCCATGTTTGTTTCTTTGAAATCTCCAAATCATCCATCAATATTAAAGTTCTTTTTTTCATAAATTGGTCAATTGCCAAATTTATCGTAAAATAAATAAATAATTATTAGTTACAAAAATAAACATAACTCAAGGAAGAATCAAACTTCGCTTTTACAAATTATTTTTTAATGAACAAACTATGAATTTTTTGAACTGTTTAATATAAGTAGAATACACAGCCATTCTTCTGAAAAAGTTTGGTGTGACCTCTTCAAACCATTTAAAACAATATATTGATTTCCATAAACTCTCATTCATGAAGACATGGATTCCATACGTGGATAGATTAATGTTTCTTAAAGAGACAACTCATGTTTATCTAATTTTTGACTGTCTTCAATATAATCAATATCAAAGTAATATTCTTCATTAACTCTTACATGTCTAACAGTTCTCCCAAGTAATGTCAATGTTCCAAATTCATCTTAAGCAGAATACTTTCATCTCAAAATGACAAAAATGCATTGATTATGACCGTAAGTTTGCAATGTAATACAATAAGTTTCAGTCAATGGTTGAATGTTTGCAATAGTGTTTTTGTACATGGATTGATAACAGAAAACCATTCAACAATACAGCCATAGTAAAATTAGAAAGTTATTCAGTTACAATGTTAATTTTTTTGTCATTACCTTCCTTTTTATGGTACCTTCCTTTTTAAGGTCCAAATGTAAAATCCGGCGAACTGATCGGTTCGACATGCGAAGAGCACGAGCATGTCGCACAGCCGAACGACGAGGGCTTGCTTCAACTGCTTGACGCACTCTTTCAATGTTTTCCGGGGTTCGTACCGTTCGTTCACCACCTCGTGCAGTTCCAGGTCTCAAGGAACCTGTTCGTTGAAAGTTATTCACCCACTTCATTATTGTTTCAAACCTCGGAACACGACCATGACGACCAACGTTGAAATGATTCCGGAACCGTCTCTGAGTTTGAATGACGGAACGGCCCGTTTCAATAAAGGTGTTGTACACAAACACGCGATGCTCCATCGACCACGTCTCCATTGCTACTAAAATGGCAACTCATAACAAACAGATACCCCCACTCTTTATCCGCCAAGGTTATCCCCACCTTGCACGACGCCCCGTTCAAATCATCCATACCTCCCTGCCCAACCCTGTATTTATTTTTATAGATGTGTTGTTCAAAATGAATTCGATTGAATCAATAAATCAACAAAACATTTTCTGGATCCAAAATCATTAGACACTGGTGATATTCAATTTAAGGCATTTATTTACAAAAATCTGGATATATGAATATTGAGAAAGAAACCTTGCTATCCATAACACCCAAATAACATGTAAAGAATCAATCAAAGAAATTATACTGAAAAAAGTGTAAGTTTCATTTCAAACACCATTTAAATCACATAATGTTGTTTTTTAATTCTGCTAGAATTCTGTTATATCTTGTGTCTCGAGAGTTTATTTCGATAATGTGAACAGTATATCAGTATTTCACTCCAAACACGCAATATTTACACTATTGATGAATTTGGAGATGGATGGATGGAGAGGGTGCAAGAGAGAGGGTGCACCGTCGGAGTCTTCCCCCATGGCGGAAAGCAAGTACCACACCATAGCTCCAGAAGTGATAACATGATAAAATAACACTATACTCAAAACCATGGAACTTATCTTAGGGAAAATATAACCTAAGAAAAAAACTCCTGAAACTATGATTATTATGAGAAGTAGTGTTGAAAAGTAGTAGCCGTAGATTTGTAACTGCTCTTTTGACAATAACATATCCATTAATTTTTTTATTCATTTATAACCAGTACAACTGGTTTCTTGTCATTACAGTGCTCGTACACAGTGCACCTCGTGTTGTGTTAGCAGTACATTCAGATTTCTTAAAACTTAAATCTATCGCCAACAATTCAATTCACATGCTATTTTGGTGTTATTCTGTTCTTTCTACATCGAGCGTGTGTAACGAATATTACTTAGTTTGCTGTACTAACAACTAGTATATTTTTACAACAGTCACTTTTATGACAAATAATGATATTTATTTGGATTTACTTAAATTTGTAGAAGTTGGCGATTCGTACTAGGCAGTCATATTGTAATTGTTTTCAGTAAAAGTTATATAACTTGGAGTATAGAAGAAAGAGAGAAAAACCTACCAATCTCGCAGTTCGTTGAGCTTCTGCCACTCGTTCTTGCAGCATCATCACTTCAGTCTCCTCTGAAGGAAACAATGGCAGCTGCTTCCCGAGTAAATACTCTATTCGCTGATACAGTTCCACGTCATACTGAAATAAAATCTTTCATTGTAAGAAGATGTTTCTACTATATAGACTTTATATCTAAAAGAAATCTATCACTTCCAGGACTTGGAGCTTTAAGACAATTATGCCATTTTCTGTGGTTTTTAAGAGACGCTATTAACTTGCACACAAATACTAATCATGAGTCCAATTCTAAATTTCTTGTTAATTAAACATTTTAGTAATTTTATGCCACCATATTTATTTATATATGTATACAGAACCATAGACAAAAATATACATATCCAATATATTATAATTGTCTCCATCAAGAGATAATCTCAGTTCCCTGTATGCAGGTAAATAAGAGTATCATAATATGTCATTCATGTTGCTTAATCTAATGTAAAGTAGAAAAGGTAAAAAAGACACACATTTAGGTAAATATATATCGTTCGTTATAACCCAAGTTACATAAAATAATTGACAATATTGAGTATATAATCACAAGAAAAGTTTATCTTTTATAAAAACACCTTTTTAATGATGTCACTTATATCTGTATGATTTAAATACGCAATTTTTTTTTGTTACTAGTCAAGTATGTTGCAGTGAATTTTGGAATAAATAATCCCTCACAATCTTTGTCAATATCAACAGAAAACATATTACACCTCCTAATTTACTTGCAGTAATTTAGTGAGGATGCATTAAAGGTACCATCCATGCACCCTTTAACCGTACTAAACTGCAATGCCTGAGAATAGAAAAATCATTACTTCATCATCAACTGTTATAGAAGTGCAGTTGAACACTTCAAAAGAGTGCAAATAGAAGGAATTTCAAATTTTCAAAATATAACCAATAGGATACACTAAGATTATAAACATAGGAAAAGTGAAGAAACCAAACATTATGGCATGAATGGTGGGAAAATGTGAATTCAGGGAATACATAAGAGGGTTTTAATGTATAGGAATGATGTTTCTAGATCTTGTATAAATTAGAAATAATTTCTTAATTTTAAAACAGAAAAAAAAAAACAGATCCAGAAAATTTTTCATAATATATGTATTTAAGAACTTTATTCAACATTGTGAGGGTCAGTGTTCAAACAATTCCCATTGATAAGTTCTGGGTGGGTCACAGTGGTATGAGATTTATGGTTTTGGCACAAAGGAGAGTAAATAAAGCCAGCAACATGCACCACCCAACTTGACTCGGATAGATACAGTACTCATTTTATGGCAGTCTGTGTACTGCTTAAATCAATTAGTGTTCAGTCATGAATAAAAATATTAAGATCTTACTGCCTGGTAATCCCTGATTATCCATCAAGGCAGCAATTTAGGATTCCACACATACCCGAAACCATGTCGTCTGAATAGTTATTCAGTTGTTATAAACCTAATGAATCATAAAGATTCATGGGGTGCCTTCAAAACGATAAACCATTTACCATATTTTTTTCTCATAGCCAAGAATGAGGCAATAAAATACTATCACTTTTTTTCCCATAGACTTATTCTCTTTCTTTTACTTTAATTAATTTTTTGTTAACTCATCAATGCAATAAATATCTGCTGCATATGGTTGAAGATAAATAAATTACATGTAATTACAAACAGAACATAATATATAATAAATTATATTACATTCTTTTATGACAATTTCAGTAAAGGACATAACATGGGAATTTGAGGTGTAATATGTTCAAGTGATATTCAACAGAGTTTAGTAAAAAAGCTAAACACTTCCTTCGGTTATGATTGCTTTTTTCTTCTGTTGTATTATTTAATTACATCATAAAATCATACTTAAAATAGAATTAAATGTAGAATAGAAAAATTATTTACATTCACACAATCCATATCCAAACCTACCTGAGTAACAAAAGTGATTGCCTTTCCCGAACGGCCAGCACGAGCCGTTCGACCCACTCTATGAATGTAATCTTTGCTATGAGTGGGAATATCATAGTTGATAACTATATCAACATGTGGAATGTCCAAACCTCGGCTAGCAACATCGGTGGATATCAAGATAGAGCGGCTTTTTGCACGGAACTTTGTGAGAGCAGCCAAACGTTTGTTTTGGGACATTTGTCCATGCAGTGGCACTGCCATCAAGCCCAATGCCCGCAGCATCAGTGCCAGGCGCAGAGTGTTAGCACAGGTGGCACAGAACACCATGAAAGTGTTACCAGCCATTTCATTCAAAAGATGAACAATGTACACATCCTGGGAACACGACAGATTCATAGTCGCTTTAAAATTCCTGGTACATTAACCAAATAACGAACCACTCACACATTATTATAAGTAATGAAATGAACACAGAAATGCAATAAACAAAGGGAAAATAATATTAAAAATGAGAGTGCTAACAAGTAAACAATACAAGATATCTGTAAAATTTTAAGTATAAAATCCATTTCTCTATTTTGCTAGATTGTTCGTAAATAGTCTGTAACAATGTCAACAAAATCTGAACCAATAAAAAATAATATATTGGTGAATTAATGAAAAACTGTAGGTAGAAGGCAAGCTAAGCAGAAATAATGATCTGTCAGTTTTGTTAAAAAAATTTTGAAAAAAAATTACAAGAAATTGAAGACTCTTAAATACTAAATCACTGAACACCAATAAGCAAAATTTATTACCTTGTACTTGACAGGGATAAACATATAGTACTGCTGAAGTTTATCTACAGTTTGGAACTTCCCTGAAACTTCAACTTTAACAGGGTCTTGTAGAGAAGCACGTTGCAGTTTCTGAACCTTTTTTGTCATAGTGGCAGAAAACAGGAAAGTTCGACGTTCCCGCGGTATGGACCGTAAGATTTTGTCAACTTCTTGCTCAAAATCCATGTTCAAAATACGATCAGCCTCGTCCATGACCTGGTAATAGCATAGTGGTTTTAACTTGCATATAATAAATTAACTAAATACTAATAGTTTATTTCATATACAACTGGGGCACAGTGTAATAATCAATAGTAATTCACTACTTAATTTTGAGAAGGAATAAATGTTCTGGCCAAGTTCAATACCTTGTTTTCTTGATATATTAACCTATTTGACACACACAAAATGCAACCTGGTAATAAAGAATATAAATATATACCGTCAAAAAACATTTAAAACTTTAAAAGAGCACATGAGGCTAGGGGTGGCTTTGATACTTATCTCCATATGTTTCAAAAACATACAATACAAAACACTCTCAGCACTTAATGCATAAATTTTGTTTTTCCCATATGATATTATGAGGAACTTTCAGCTCCTCAGATACACAACTCATATAAATGGAAACATTCACTAACAAAATCACATTTCCAATGCCAATTTTACTTTATATTACGATGAAAGTGTTAAGTTAATCTAGGAAATAATTTTAAATATGAAAATCAGAGGAAAATAGAATAGCAACTTAATGCACACACATTATATTTTACAATAATAACATAAGACATTATATGAAAATATAGTTAATGGAAATCNATATTACGATGAAAGTGTTAAGTTAATCTAGGAAATAATTTTAAATATGAAAATCAGAGGAAAATAGAATAGCAACTTAATGCATACACATTATATTTTACAATAATAACATAAGACATTATATGAAAATACAGTTAATGGAAATCATATGATGTAAAGAATTACTATAAAGCAAGAATTCCTCAACATCAGGAATTGGAGATATCTTTTTAAAACTATCTATGGAAATTGATATTTCATACACATGTATAAATTAAACCTGAAAAATATTCAACACAACAGAAATGAAAGCTCTAAAAGAATTTGTTTCCCTTCAAAAAACAAAAGGAACAAGCAACTGACATAAAGAACAAAAGAAAAACATCCAGTACCAGAAACTTGAGGGCACGTAAACCGAATCCTTTAGTATTTTCCAAGTGATCCACAAGCCGTCCAGGAGTAGCAATTATAACGTGTGGCTTCTTAGCCAACATCAGGGATTGGGACATCATATCCATGCCTCCCACAATTACCACACTCTTCACACCAATAGTAGCACCTGAAAACAAAATGGGGAAACTAAAATTCAATATTTTAAGCTTACAGTTTCAAAAGAACAACAATATAAGTAGTATTATTTAGACATAATCTACACATTTCCCACATACTTAACTATAAATATCAGGGGATCAAGCTATGCTCAGATTTATTTATTATACAAATTATTTTAAGTGTATTATATACATTAATTATAAAATTATTTTAAATGTATTTATATAAATTTTTTTCTTAACTTTGTTGATGGGTTCATTTAATTTGTTAATTTAATGAATTTTATGATAAAAATATAATAAAAACAATAATTGTTATGTATTTGTCGTTTTAACTTGTAGTATTATTATACCAGGGGACAGAGCAATGCTCTCATTCAATCAATGTAAGAATATTTTCAAGTCAATTTTTACTGAATGAATACTCTTTCATTCTTAATTTGATTAGGGTATTATCATTTATTTTCATTATTCTGTCTTTCCTCACGGCACACATCAAAGCGCAGGGACGCAACAAGCAAGTAATATACGTCCAAGCACAGATGAAGCATTAATAATCCGCGAAGGGATTCAGCGCTGGCCGTTCTCCCGTGTGACAACGTCGCACGCCTGGCTGTCAGCAGAAGGATATTGTATGACTCCTTGGATCAATTAGCTATTCTAAACATTGAGATTTTCGAAGGTCGGAGTGGCGGATTTTGCTTGAAGCAATGGCCGAACGCTTCGAAATGGGTGGCGGCCGCCCGCCCATCGGTTTGAAGACGTCACCGACCTCCTCATTGTATGTAAACAGAGGCGTTGAAACGTACTACGCTAGGAGCGTTAGTGTACCACTAACTTTTGAGCATGCGCAGAAGTAACATACATGTGGATAATGTATACGATAGCTCACAGCTACGCTATGCAAAATATCTCTAATGGCGAACAAATGTCCTCCAAAAATTTGTTGAACTATCTTTACAAATATTTTCAATGCATTTTTGCACATACGTCGATCGATTTCCGCAACAACGCGTTCCGTGTGATCCTTTACCCCTGGAATCGTTCACACAAAAACGTGATACCGCGTCATGACGTAAGATCGCTTAAGACGACATACTACCATTCATATTTTAGTTTTCCAATACGCTATCAATGAATTCACGCCGTGAGAAATGGTCGGTTGGCAGTAGTTGTTGCGTCAGCTGAACCTAGTAAGGTGTGGATGAAGATCCTCTATCAGAATTTCCTATAGTTCTTATGAGCGACAGCGAATCAAGGCTCGGAGACTTTGGGCTACACTCTCTCTCTTACGGAGACAATAATTACAAACGTTTCTTTGACGTCTTTAATAACTGCAACTGAGCCACATCGCTCAATAACTCGTTGAATTGTTTATGAATTGGATACGTTTCGCCAAACAAAAATCGTCAAAATAGGCGAAGTCCCGGTAAAGAACTTTCCAGTAATTGTAAGTTTTGACGATGACAACGTATAGTTCAACTGTAAAGCAATTAATTTTCGCTAACCGGTATTTCTGGATGCCAGCTGAGCAATAACTGGCGTTGTCAACAGTCCACAACAAAAATTACGCATACTTAAATCGTGTGTTCTTATTGGAACACTCTTTACTTGGTAGTTCACAACAAATCTCGCCTCAGTGGGTCGAGCAACGTAACTCCCGCTGTGGCGCTGCCGAGATGTGAGGGCGCGGGAGTGAAAGAGGAGGAAAATAAACGCTTTTCTGAAAACATTGTCTTTTATAGCGAAGGATCTATTAATCCGGCGCACACCTTCCACATTTCCCCACTGACCACTTAAGTACTACGAAGGGCAATGTACGGCAAAGCAAGTTTTTGAAGAAAGTGCGACCATCCTATACCCTGTTAGTAGACCTATTAGTAGCTGCCGGGCGAGAGCGGGAGTTATGTTGCACGTCTTATACCAACGTCTCGGTCATCCTGTTGACATCATCTTCAAGCCGTCGTCAGCCAATTAGGTCTGTTCCCCTCAGACACTGTCCAGAAGAAGCCCACAGCAGAACGGCCGAAACGTTGGCAATTCTGTGAACTGAGACGCGGTTTGTCCCGAAATATTTCCTCCGGTCGTGGGAGCCCACGTTTACTTAAAGGTCGTACTTACTGCTCTCGTGGTAAACTCATTAGGCAAACGAAATTGTTAAGGCTGATTTTTCTTGTAGTTTTGAGTCGATATCGGAAAATTAAAACACGAAGCAAAATTATTAATTTGCTCAATACTGTCCACTACATACAGGTAACACTCGAATCCAAATCATTTTGCAAAGCGGGGTCCTCACTCGGTTTCCGTAAGTCTGACGGCCCCATCTCGGTCCGGGCTTTTTCTCCGATGTTCCTTCGGTTAGAGACGGATGTTATACAGAGATCTTGCAGACTCTCGCACAAGGGCGGATGTCAATTGTAATAATTGATCTCGAAGAGATTAATCTCGAGTTATTTTAATAGTTACGATTTATAAACAACATTCAGAATTATCTAGTTGGATAATAATCTTCTTTTTATTAAATACAAATTTGTTTGCATTCTGTTGATATTATAACACGTAGCTAACGTTTTATAATATCTAAGGAGTGTGCTGAAATTTTCAATCCGCCTCTGCCTTACGTCCTTCGATTGGATGGTCCCTTGCTTGCTTCCGGAGAGTAAATTATTTTATTGTCCTCCACGTGGTCATACGCAGTTTGTAACTGCTTCTTTAACAATAAATTTATTATTATTGTGAAGACTGAAGCTATGCGCAACTCCTCTCTAGAAAAATGTCGACGACCTACCACTGCTTACGAAGTGCAACATGCCTCCATGATAGGATTCCGTGATATTAAACAATTTTTAGAGAGCTATATTTAAGTTATTTTACGACTGCAATACGAGCATCAGATAATGCACGAGTACTTTGCCACAAAAGAGAGCTACAATAAAGCAGATCGTGACCTGACGAAACTTTACACACAGACGTACTTAACGTGGCTGTGTTATAAACACTCGGCCTCGAATCGGAGGACGTATTCAACAAGAGATAGATAAACCGCACCAGACGAACTGTCTATTTCTTGAGCTCGGAAATCAAATTCGGAAACGTCAATGGTCACAGGATGATCGCATATATAAAAGGGGTGAAGGGGTGCAATTATATTCAACACTAGCTAAATCCGTGTCAATTCATCGCACGGGAAATTAAAAGTAACTAAACTTCTGAGCAGAAACATCCAAGTTAACATTTACTTAGCGAGATTATTTTATATACCTGAA
>NNCF01135538.1:116218-204994 GCA_002313205.1 Laupala kohalensis | reverse complement strand
GCCCAATTTAGGGACCGTTCCACGAGAATGTCCCTGAGCTGACCTCCAGTGTTACGCGCTAAACCAAAAACATTAGGTTCATAACATTAAAAAAGTGTTGGGTAGAAGGCGCGCAATATAATTTCCGCTCTCGTCCGACAGCTACTGGCCAGTCAGCAAACTTTGGTTGGGTCTTCTCATTAGCAGTGGGATGGTCGCACATTCCACGAAAACTACTTTACCGACCCTTCCACGTACATTGACCGGGGAAATCAGGAAGGCGTGCGTCAAATTAGTAGACGCTTCGCTCTAAATGACAAAATGTTTTCAGAATAGCATTTATTTTCCTCCTTTTTCACCCCCGCACCCACACTTTCGGCGCGACAGCCAGACCGGGAGTTATGTTGCGCGGGCTACAGGTAAGATGTATTTACACACCCGGACCTTTCTGTCTGCAGTATTTTCGCTGATCATGACATTTGACTGCTTTACAGAATGTTTTACACTAATGCAATTCACAGAAATCCCACCCGACGACTATAAAATGAAAACTAATCCATTTCGCAGTAGCACGGGAGACGCTCAATGTTATCGTGATAGGGTCAGTTGAGATAGAATTCTGGCAGGATAAGGGTCACCTGAAGATTGTGAAATGAAATGTTTAAAACTGTTCACTGGAATTGTCAATATTTCATTCTTAAATGGATCAAAAAGGGTAAAAATGTTTCGTTTGTTGTCCTTCATTTCTGACGCATTCATCAAAGCAAAGAGAAAAATATTAAATATGGGAACTTGAAATTTAGACCAGACATTGGTAACATATTGAAAAAACTCACTGAGAAAGAATTTGTTGAAATACTGATTTTTAAAGTATGAATTAGAGTGAAATGTATTTTTTTTTAATTTTCGCTGCAGATCACGAACTAATTAAACTGCCATGATTTTTGAACGTTAAAAAGCTATTATTGCCTACTCTAAATATTCATCTACATTACACCAACAAAAACTCACTACTAGGCTGGACAGAGTTGGTTAATTATTGGGAAATATTATTATATCCGACATATCTAAGCACATCTTATTGATCTGCAGAATTGAAGCATAGGAGTCTTCACAAGTACAAGTGTTGTGGTATCAACATGTTGAGCCAGATTATAGAATCTCCTTTGGGTAAATTGACACTCAGTTCACCAGATAAAAAACATTCAAAAAAAGTTAGCACTTCAGTGTTTTTCTTCGTACAATTATGGTTACATGGAAAACACTAATGACATCAAGTCAAAAAGTCTAGCTGTCCATTGTAGGCCCTGGAGGTGTCAATATGGTTTATGGATGGTAGAACTCCATAATTACTAGGCCTTGGATCTACAACGAGATGTGTCCAGCATCTCACAAGGGCCAGTTTCATCCCAGAATAATTATTACACTACCCGGTACAGCACTCATAACATGTATGGGTCAAGTATCAATTATACATTCAAGTCACAAACAAATGAAGAAAAAGTATCCAATGAAAAAATGTACATTCATACTAATATATAAATGCGTAACGTGAAAGTGTGTCTGTCTGTTTGCTACCTGATCACGGCTAAACCACCGAACCGATAGTGGTGAAATTTGGCAAGGAGATTGTTTAGTAGTCCACCATGAACATAGACTATTTTTTATTTTTTTAATGTATGATAAGAAAGATAAAAAATGATTTTGATCCTATGTGTCAATGAAATTGAGGTATATTTGCTTATGCAGCCTAAACGGTTCGAGATGGGTGACAATTATGAACGGCAATATTGTTTGCCATAAAGAGTTCTACAAAAAAGTATGCGCCAGCATATATTTAACTACCAAAATTATCAATAAAATGTTTAAAAAATAGAAGTATTAAAACTTCAATTTAAGAGAGTAATTTAAGATGGAAAAAATCAGTCATAATCAAATGTAATGGATTATTCGTTTTGTGCATTTGATAAAGTTAAAAGACATACTCAAATAATAAAATTTTGACAAGAATTGAAATGAAATTGTGCAGTGGTATCGTGCGTCTGAAGTGAAAATTTGACTGGCGCAGCCCTCGCGAGACTGTGGAGTGAGTGCAATTAAGTTTTGTATAAAAATTTGTATTATTATGAATTTAAAAAATTAGGATGCTGTACATGTTTTTAAAAGTCTGTTAGTAAAAGTACTTTGATCTTACTATATAGATAGATAGATTTCCTGATTAAAGAAGATTAGTCTAAAAAAAATCCCAGACAACACTGGGTATTAAAGACATAATTGCAGTCATCTAAATCAATGATGTAATTAAAGTAGTTTTAATTTTAAGATCCTTATGAATGTCACTACAACACACTTAATTACAACAATAGAAACAAAGTAAATATTATTATTACATACACACAAGTATTGTAAAAAAAATCTCATTAGACGTTTTGATACATTAGTGGAGACTCTGCATACTACAATGTAAATACCACAATTATAGAAAAAAATCAAAATTAAGACAACAAAATGCAACACTCACCAAGGGCTTCAAATTGCTCAGAAATCTGGAAAGCAAGCTCACGAGTAGGTGTAAGAACGAGAGCAAAATATCTTTGAGGATTAGCCAACAATGCCTGGAGTATGGGCAAAGCAAATGCTGCCGTCTTTCCCGAACCTGTTTCGGCAAGACCAATGACATCACGACCTGAAAGTTGCAAACACAGAAATTACCCACACGTGCCATGAAAGATGTCTCGCAGGAAATAATAAATCAACCAATCAGATCAAAATGAAATGAACGAAAATAAATATTTGTTTAAACCAACTCTTCGACATGAAATGACACACATGAACAATAGCAAAGCAGCTTATTTCAAACAGAGAGAATTTAATTCAAACATCACAAAGCATTCTGAGAAAGAAACGGTATTATATTAATAAAGAAAAATACAAGTATTCTGAATACATGTGTAATAATGATGTAGTTAAAGGAATTCCACATAGTGAAGTCTTCAGCAAATAATAAATTAAAATATTTTTTATGCTTCTTTACTCTTGAAAGATATAAACAAACTTAGAAAAAAATATATCAAATAATTAAATTTACTATGTTAGAAAACAAACTAGAATTTAGAATACACAGAGCTCATCAGATTCTAACAAGTCAGAGTATTATTAAACTAGTACCAAGATTTCACACTTGTACTAATGTGAGTGCCAATAATTGGACCCTCTTCATCGTGGAAGAGAGGATTCTATTTCGGGTGGGAGGATTGAACCCACATTCCTCACACCCAAGTCCACCCCTGTGTAAGCAATAAGAAGCATAAAAGCTACACCGTCAATAAGTAAGATTGCATCCCTATCCTTGTTTGAGGTAATTGGTGAAAGTGATCAGAGAAAAAAGAGTATTTACAAAATTGTATTATTAAGAAATGAGATACAGGGATAATTTAACCTGTTTTGACCTTTTAGAAGCCCTAAGTGTCTTGCCCATAGAGGGCCAACTAAAAATTTATGTTTCTTCAATTGGAATTTTTCCTTCCCTCCATAAAAAATTTGATAGCATAAAAGATTTGAAAATTCACTATTACCCTTTCAGCTAAATAATTAGCAAAGTTGAAATATTTTCAATGATCTAATTATTTTACACACTGAAAATGTTTGTGTTGCAGAAAAATTTCTATATTTAGATGGAATAGTAATTGTGGAATAATACGAGAACTTGGGGCTCTGGGCTAGAGCATCAAAAGGGCACTTCCAGCCTTTTTTCAGTTGCAGGAACACAACAAAACATACAGTGAAACTACTCTATATTGGACACTCATAGGATCTTAATCCACTTTTGGGAAGTTAAGGTCAACGTAAAATAAAATGGCAGGTAGTGAAAAAGTTTTCACTATTGAGATGTGTCCATTAACGAAAGTTTCACTATTCTATCAATGCAAATATTAGCATGAACCATAATAAGTAACAATCTGAAATATGTAATCAGTACAACATAATAATCACAAATATAACAAGTAAATTAACAAGGATGAACATATTCAAATTACAAAATGGTCTTTCTACTACATATATTTAAACTTATTATTTCAAAATTTTGAATTTTCAATAACCAAAAGTAGAGAGCAAATGAAGTTGGAATGAACTTTCCAGGAAAAGAGGTTCTATTCCACTTATTTATTTCCTTATTTTATTTTAGGTTCACGCCATGAGGTCTGCTCTTCCATCAAACCGTTGGACTTGGGACTTAGGTTACATTCTACAAATTTCTCCTTCTGTTGTAAAGGAAAAATACTACAACATATGAAACTGCAAGATTGATTATATTAACAGTGATTATGGCTCAGGAAACAAGAATATTCTTATCCACAGTTATACTATCTGAATTTTATTTTTATCATTATATTTATGTATTTATTTGCTCAGCTCAAGTTCTTTCTAAAAAATGCTTCAAATATGGTTTACATTTACATTTTTCTCTTAATTTCAGGACACAGATTGCAGGTAGTGTCATATTTTTACATAACAGGCACTGAAACTGAATCCTTGCATCTAATAACCTATTTGCCAGCAATGAGGAAACCTCATATTTTCCTATCAGCTTGGGTGAAAATTGTTAAACAAAAACCAATTACAATTAATAAATATCATAATGTGAAGTATTAACAATCTTTTGTTGTCTGGGTTGTAAACAGTTTTCTTTCCTTCAACAATAAAGCAAAAGATGGATCAGATTCAAAACTACAAGAAACTGCAGTAATTCTACATCCACGAATAGCAAAATTCTTTATCTCACCTTATCAATATAAATATTCATTGTAATAAATGTACAAGTTCTTTCATTCTGTTCATTTGAAAGAATACCTTCAGTGGTTTGTTACTCAGAAGCACAGAAGAAGACTAAATTCACATATCAGAGGCGACTTGGTAATGGAATACTTGTAACAAAAAATACCACACCTTTCAAAGCCAGAGGAATTGCCTCACGTTGAATTTTTGTGGGATTCTTCCATTTCAACTGTTCACATGCTTCACACAGAACATCAGTAAGGCCCTAAAACAAACGGTATGAAATTGTATTGATCCTTTAAGATAAGAATTGTTCATAACTACCTACTGGTTAAATGTAATTCAATATTGATACAAAAATGAAGAAGTAAACATAGCCACGTGAGGTTAGAATACGCCTCTTAAAACTACATTATAACGTACCAGATCTTTAAAAGTGACGGTTTCATCATTGTCAGTTTTAGAATCCAATCCAAGTGAAAACGCAATTCCACCGTTTTTTTCACTTTCGTCGCACTCGCTCTCACTGCTTGATGCCATGACTTCACGGGCACTTTTCTGAGGTTAGGTCACAGAATTAGATCACTTTAGGCACTTGGCGCACCACTGTGGGGATTGTAAGAACTGCAAAAAATAAGACGTGCGTGGATCGAAGTTGTGTTGACCGCACAATTCAAACATACAAATCTTGAATTGATTCTATGAATACAGTAAGGTCTGCACTTCAGATGGCAACTATATACATTTTTTACAAAAAAATTTATCCAACATGAAAAATAATAACAATTATACAGTATATACGTCTTTCGATCAGCTGATATGAGCGACTGTCAACTTTCTGTTTTCGTGCTTCGCACGCGTCTGCGCTTTTGGCCAACCGTGCGGATGGAGACACAAATTACTGGAACTCTTTGTCAACTTAATTTTTAAGCAAGACCGATTTTTGAATGACCAAAGCATGTTTGAATATAAAACATTACTAAATAATTATTTGTTTATCATTTAAAGGCCACCAATTAAGTGGCTTTGAAAGGTATTCATATTTTCTTAGTGTCAGTACTCTGTATTTCGTAGCGGATGAACATAGAAACCTGGCAGTGATGCGGCCGGTGGTCGGAAAGGAAGCCATCTTGCATATGAACAAAGCTGCTGTATAGAATTTATTAAAATATAAGTTCTTCATATTCGCATTGTGTTATTCACTTGACTATTTGGACTATGCCCGAATTATTGCTACACATGTTTACATAGCTATGGCTGCTACAAGGAAGCTACAAGGTAAGAAAGAGCGCCAGAACAACAAATCGAAATATGACCTCTTACCGACCTGTTTACTGTTTCTCGACGTATGTGAATTGGATTTGGCGAAACAAGAATGAAAATTTGCATTTTGTGAAAATAGATATTTATATAAATATCGTGTGAAAGTATGGAATTCCTACGCTGTTCGGTTTTATAACCTAGAAACTAGTTTGTTGTTGTTTATGTCAGAGGTGTATGCTCTTCTACCAGATTTCTTTGTTTGTATTATTTTTTTCCCTTCATATAATGTGAATGATTTGTGGCGAATGTGTTGGATGGTGTTACCTTTGATCAACTTTGATCTCAGGAAAATTTGACATCAATCTTCTTGGTGGCTAAGAGACAAAGGATGCTATGTTCTATTGATGACATTTCATGAATGTTATTACTCACATGAGTAACAAAGTCGTGTGCTTTTGAAGGTAGTTTATGATTGTTATTTGTTATTATATTGAGTTCTTGATTTATAGGAGAAATTGATCGGTGTCTAAAAAAAGTGACAGAAGGTGTGGAGACATTTGAAGACATTTGGCAAAAAGTTCACAATGCAACCAACAGCAATCAGAAGGAGAAGTATGAGGCAGATCTTAAGAAGGAGATTAAAAAGCTCCAGCGGTTACGTGACCAAATTAAGAGCTGGATTGCCTCCGGAGAGATTAAGGATAAGAGTACGCTTCTGGAATATCGCAAGCTGATAGAAACGGTAAGAGAACAAGAGAGAAGAAATATTTGATGGCCTGTATTTCAGTGTGTTTGCATGTGTTGCTATTGTTTTAGTTTTTTTGTCTGCGGTGTATAATTTCTTACTTACATGTGTAGTATTTTGTCAGAAAATGTTTTCATCTATTAGAACCAATCATATAAAATTGTGTATTTTATTATAGGCTAATTGCTATTGTTGTTGTTAACAAAATGTTTTGTTTACTTTGTACATGCACTGATTTTGTTTTCATTCTCTAAGGCTGAAGGACTTCTTAAGTTTTATAATTTTATTCATTTATCTTTTAAAATTATATCTGTTTTGAATGATTGAAAGTTGTGTTTATACTTTTATAGACAGTGTGAGATTTAAGATGTGATTGAAATAGGCACTATAGTACTATTACAATATAATTTATGCATCTGAGAATTATTAATTTTGTTATGAGAAAATTAATTGTTTAGTTGTGGCTATTATTGTGTGCATTTGTTTTTCTATTTCGATTAAGAGTTTTTGAAGTATTAAACTGAAATTGTGATGTAAATAACAGACAATTTATATAAGTGACAAGTGTTTTGAAACAGTAGATCATACTAGAGTGCAAAAAGTTTTAATTTTGATGTCTAACATGCGCCTTGATGGTTTAGTGTGCTTAACAGTTCTAGAAAGAGATGTGTACTAATAAAATCTGAGTTACATGGTTAATGAAAGGTTTTATTTTCCATGACCTGGTGTGTGTGTAGAGTATTAAGGAGGAATTTGTTCAACTCATTTAATGCTCATATGTTATCTTTTACAGCAAATGGAGAGGTTTAAAGTTGTGGAGAGAGAGACTAAGACCAAAGCGTACTCCAAAGAAGGGCTTGGGGCGGCGCAGAAATTAGATCCTGCGCAGAAAGAGAGGGAGGAGATGGCAGCGTGGCTTGCCTCATCCATAGATGCTCTTAATCTACAAGTGAGTTGTCTGTTTGCAATGATTGTCAATAAAACATTGAATTCTTTTGCATTAAAGACCTATTCAAAGAATATTGTTACTACATGTCATTTAGATGATGACACTTTTCATTAATTCAATTGTCATGTGATGAAAATAATCCTATTATTGAAGGAAAATTATTGGTGTGTTAGTGATCTATAAATGAAATAGTTCTTCTAGTTAAAAATTTAGTATTTTTAGTCATTAATTTCTTTATCCATAGCTATTGTTCTCAACTGAAGAAAATCTGGGTGACACTACTTTTGTACGAAGACTTATAATCTATTTTAATGGCAAATATTTTACAAGAAATGTTGAGCTTCTAAAGATTTTTTATCATAAAGGAATTTATATCATGTAAAGGATTTGCTTTCTTAATTAGTTCGTAATGATACACAATGTACTTACATCCCTGTTTTGTCCAACAGTTAGACCAGTTCGAGTGTGAAATTGAGTCCCTGCTAGCCGGTAAGAAAAAACGTCTCGACAAGGACAAACAAGATAGAGTGGAAGAACTAAAGGGAAAGGTAGAAAAACATCGATACCATATCCGCAAATTAGAGACATTATTGCGAATGCTTGACAATATGTCTGTTGAAGTTAGTCAGGTACGTACGATTGCACCATAAATATATATAAAATAGTTTTTGAAAAGTACAGAAGAATATTTAATTTAACTTCTGTAGTACCATCTATAAAATATGTTGATTGAGATAATTTGTGGCTTGGGGGTATTGTAAAATATACATTTGTGAATGAGTTAATGATAAGAGTCCTAAGGTGTAAATATCAGATATCTTAGAATAACTTAACTTTAAGAGTAATATGCTTAATAATATAAAGCATTGAAATGTATTGCCAGCATCTTACAGCCAACTATGATGGAGTAGTAAAATTTTCTCTGAAATGAGATTTTTACATTTTCTATTTCATTGGTATGCAAATGCTGTGGTATAACATTTTTCTTGATTCTAACAATATTCCCATATTGATTATTCTATCACTTGTCGAAAATTCTGAAAGAATCTTAAATTTATTGACTCAATTTACAAAGTTGTTATATGTGATATACAGTTCTCTCATTCATGTACACTGACGAATATTTAACTTTTTTGTGTATCAACAAGTCTACTCAAGTTATATGCGAAATGTCTTATAGGTGATTTTTACCTTCTTCTACCGTCAGTTAGGAATAATTTGCAAGGGATCTAATAACTTAAGTTGGTGAGTCATAAAACCCCAATAATAGTGATAATAGTAACTAGCAACCTCTTATTTTCAGTTCATCATTAGTTAAAGGCAATAACCCTGTTTTGTCACTGGGTAAAACTTGTTTACAAGTAATGTTATGGCTTAGGAACTTAAAATATTTCACGATGTTCTGTGTTCCATTGTTGTGTCATCTACTTTATTATGTTTTGTGAATCACTAAATGAGGGTTGCTTTATCAGTAGTTCTTGAATCCCAAGGGGTCAATAGCAAATTAAGTTGTTATTGTGGAAACAGACTGTGCCTCGAAGTAAATGCAAAGGTTTAGCCATGTCTCGGTAACTGAATAATAACCAAATATATGCTCAAATTTAAAAAAAACTTGGAATAGACCTGTTGTCATGGTTTTATTGAATTCATTTTTATATTGCAGATAAGAAGGATAAAAGATGATATAGAGTATTACATAGAATCTTCACAAGACCCAGACTTTGAGGAGAATGAATATATTTATGACGACATAATCGGCCTGGACGAAATAGAGCTGACAGGAGTTGGACTCCCTTCGTCGGCGACAACTGACAGTAATAACAGTAATGATACGGGGGGCACACCGACGTCAACCACATCGGGAGCATCTCCTGCCCCTTCGCCACCCCTCGCTCTGCACAACCATTCCAGTGACAGCTCGGCTGAGGATAAGAAGAAGGCGAAAGAAGATGTTCCAGTGAAGGTACAGCATTGTATCATATTTTTGCTATGATGACTGCTATGCTAGGATATTGTGATATTCATGAGACAATATGCAAAACTTATTGCATGGACTCTTTTGGGGATTTTGGAGTGAGTGAAATATTCTGAAATTCTCTAATTATAGAGGAGATGAAAACTAACTTAACTGAAGAGCCTAATATATCTTCTTACAAGTATCTATGTACTACAACTAACTTATTGTTGTATCACTTTATGATTTGACTGTGTTAAATTCTTCCTGTCCTAACTCATTGACTAAAATTTGCTGTAATAGTTATATAAAACGTGAACTATGAGAAATTAGACAGAGAAAAGAGGTCTAGGAAAATGGCAAGAATTTAAGAGAAATGTCAGTGACAACACTTTGTAATTCAAAGAAGTTTATTGATAAACATGTTTTTGTACTCTGCGTATAATCGTCCCTTTGAAAAATATGTACCAGGACTTTTGACAACTACATTTTGTAATATTCTAGGAGCTGTTTCACATTATTTCGATGTTATGTGAACTCTTCTAAATTTAGTATTATATTTTGTCTTCATTTTAAGTTGCAAAAATATACATAGACCGATTGAAAAAAATGATTAAAGTTTTATGTGGTTTGATATTACATTTTTGAGAATTTATTTTTGCAATGTGTCAAAAATATTAAGAATTGAAAAATAGTATATAACAATACTAGAAGTATCATATAGAAATAAGTCTTCAATTGTATATAACAAAACTGTAAGTAACATACAGAAATCTCATTCAACATAACATAATTAACTATAAGTAACATTATACTGTTAAATTACATTCCGAAGGAATTCCTCCCATTGAAATATCAGTATAATTTAATTTTCCACTCACTAAGTCTTCATTAGGACCTTACCTCGTGGAACAATTCTCTCGTCCTGATCCACCCTTCCCATCCAAATGTTCCATGAAACATGTTTCTCGTGATCAAGGTTTTGGTGAAGATAATGCATGAATAAGTAATGTATTAGTTTATGGTATTATCCTGTTTGAACTGAAGTTTCTTCATTCATTTTGTGAGTTGAAGTTAAGAAATTGTGTATAACTTGCATGAAGGCAATGTTAAAATTGCTTCAATTGTCAGAACTCGAATAATAACCTTGATTCATATTTACAAACTCTTGGTTTTGTGTGTTATGGTGTGAACCTATACTTTCCTACACTCTGAATTAATTTGAGATTGAATATTGTTGGGAAGGATGGTGTGGATAAGTAGACAACTTTTGGTGATCTCAATTAAGATGATGTATTGCAGCCTGTCAAGCCCACTGCCGTGCGTGCTAGCAACAGCACTGCCCTTCTCAATGTCAGCAGCTGTCCTGCAGGCAATGCAAAGTCAAACCTCAATGCAACAACACCCAGCAAGCCTGCATCAGGTGATTTTTCATAAGCCGATTTCCCTTTTGCTTTTGACGTCACTTGCTGTTTGTCTTTTCTTACTTGTAGTCACTATATATTTCTTTTCTCAGTCCTTAATACAACGCAGATAGGCAATAAAATACATTAAATTCAAAGAACCCGCTTAGGGAATTTTTGTATGATTCTTAATACAACATTTATTTTCTGAGGAGGAGAACGTTGGTATAATGTTTTGCTCTTTGCAGGTTCTGTATCCCAGTCAACGCCCAACAACAGCTCTCCAAGCTCAGGGCTCAGTAATCACATCGGTAATTTTGCTGCTGTTGCTGCTTCTAATACGCAGACAAATTCAAATTCCATTTGTAAGTATTTTCTCTCAGTTCATTAATTATAACTTCATGGAACATTCTAGTTTTTGCTTTAAGGAGAGACATTAGTGTGTCTTGTTTAATTTACAGTATATTGTACATATTTTATCTTGTCAAATATTGTTTTTCAACATCATTCAATGTTACGAGTGGATGATATTTCAATATTTCCCCAGGCAATTGATTATTCTTAATTAAGTCTAATGCCAATTGGACATTATTAGTTAAATGTGTGATTCAAATTCTGATGATTCATTCATACATCTTTGAATTTTTGGAAATTTAGTGTCTTTTGGCATATTACTCAGTAATGAGAAATTAAATATATCAGATTCAGTACAATTAAGAAGAAAATCAGTCAGATATATTGGAAAAAACACTTAAATAAATAAATAATTTATATTGATTTTATTTATAATTGAACATCACTGTAAATATGAAATTCATCAAACCAATTTCTAGTTCAGACTTTTAATGGTACTGCCAGTTATTTTTTATTAATAATGTGATTATTAATAATTTTATTAATATTATGTTGATACATCAATGATTCTATTTCTCCACTTTAAACTGACTCCAGCTCTGGATATGATACAGTATTTTTTATTTGTAGATGTACTCATTTTTTCTCCTCTTGATTTGCAGTGTTATACATCAAGCCCACTGTTATCTTTCCCAAAATTTAGAAAGAGTCATTTATAATGTTTTTTAATTTAAAAGGGTACAGAGCTTCAAAAATGAAACTAGTTGGATTAGCTTACAATAGTTTCGTCATTCAATTTTTTAAGTAATTTGGAGTTTTCTGTTAAGATTAATGGATTTCTGCCACTTCCATGTCATACTCTGTCTTGCATTCCTCAGAGCTCTCACTGTGATACTTTGTTCTTTTATGAAGCTACTAGCTGATTACCTGGTGTTACGTGGGATTTTCCTTGGACTTTTATTTTGGATTTTTATGGTTTTCATCATCATAAATGATAATCCAATGATCAGAATTATTTTTCTACATCCATAAAGTTTTGTATATGATTCTTTTATTCTATCAGGGTTTATCTTTGTTCTCATTTTATTCAAATCAATGAATGGGTGTATATATGAACCATTAAATTATTTAAATCCACTTGTCCCTGTGACAGAATCATTATATTTATCATGTCATATCTAAGAAAGTATTATTGAAAAATTTGTCTTTTGTTTACTGATCATGTATGTTATTTTCAATAACTTATCACTTGTTGACTTTTTTGCTACTTCCAACTCTTAAGATCTTGCTTTGAAAAGATGGTCAGAAATGAATTATTTATGTATGATTCATTTGTTGTGTTAGTTTTCCTGTGTTATATGGAGTTTAATTTATCCCATTATTCCAACTTAGAAGTATGTACAATATATCCCCCTTTCTTGTATTTGCTTTGTATTTGTTGTTTAAATTGTCAAGTTCAGTATTCCAGATTGGTGGTCTTAAATAGTTTCATATTTTGTCCATTTCACAGAAAACTTCATTTTCCCATTTCATTGAATTACAGTAGTATGAATGTGCCCAGCACTAGTCAAGTGTATGTAACCATTTATGAAACATTCAGTTATGTTAACTATTCTGTTTATATCAAAATAATCATTTTAACAGAATAAATGAATTATGGTTCATTAAAAAACTCATTAATTATACCGTTTAAATTGAATCTGTATTTGAATAATGGTCTCTAATTTGACTAGAGTTCTCGAGACTGTTTTGTTGATTTCTTAATTGCCTGGAAAGGAAAGGCAAATTTTGTTCTTTCCTTTTTTTTACATTCCTGATATAGGCGATATTTTTTAATACCAATATCAATGAGAATTACATTAGAATTTATTAAAAATAGTCCTTTCAGACAATTTTTTGAGAAGGTTTTATTCAAATATTAACACCAAACGGTACAAATTTTATTCGACAACTTGATAGATAATGATTTTGTCTTTCCTAATAATAATTTATGGTATTTCGTAAGTTGTCAGGTCATTTATACTACCTTAAGGTAGGACTAGTGAAAACACTGAGAAGTATAGTTTGTAAATTTATTTTGATTCCAATTGTTTTATAACAGAATTTATTAATTATAATGGAGAAAGAAACAGGTATAAATTAAACAATATCTGTTAAAAAATAATATAAACAATCTTTAGGAACCCGCTTGATTAGTTTTAAATCTTCGAGCATTTAAAAGTATGGCAACCTAAATCTACTGAACTAATAATTGTGGTTCATATGTCACCGTCAGTGAAAGTTAGATATCTTTAATGTTAAAGATACTACGGAAAATTTTCTATAAAGTAAATTCAGTTTCGGGCATATTTGTGATTTGAAAATTTTTTAAAATTAGTTTTTTCTCCATGAGATGTTTTGTTTCCCATCATTGATTATTGTGTCAGTCATTGCATTAGAACGGTCAGTGAAGTATGTTTTTCAAGTTGAAATTAAATAAACATATGTCTTTCTGTTCATTTATGCCAACGTCAGACATTTTAGTGATTCAGTTTTACTTATACTTGTACAACCTTTGATGAAAAACAAATTTCAGTTTTTTAAACATCGATGTATTGAATATTAAATCAAGCGATATTACAAATGTTATTTACTAGTATATTCTGAAATACGAATGAGCTGATAAAACTAATTGTCATTGCAGACTGAATTAAATACATTATAATTCTGCCTTTTTATTTTTCTTTATTTTGTAATTTGAGTACTCTTAGTCCATTTGTTGTAAATAAATAAAATAACGAATAATGATTTTAAGAATTAAAACGAATCCTGTGATTCCAGCTCACGGCTCTGAAAATGGTACAACAATAGTAAATTCAACAGGGGCGACACCACACCTTCAAATGCCTACTCCTCCTCCTCACGTGACGCCGTCATCTGCGTCATCGGGAGTGCCGTCGCTACAGTCCACACCGGTGCAGAGTGCTCCCACGCAATCTGCGCCTTCATCTCAGTCGGGCAATAGCAACGCCTCATCGGGGCAAATGTTGCAACAACAGTCATCATCTGGACAAATTCCTTCCGCCGGGGCCCACCACGGCCACCATCACCACTCTCTCCTCCACCATCCTGCGAGTCAAGGAGCAGGCACCCTTCCCTCCACCCAGACGCTGTCTGGGCAGAACATGACGTCTAATTCTACGCAGCAGCAGATGGTTGGAAAAGGTTCGACTGCAGGGCAGCAGCCTGCTCCGGCTCCAGCGCCTGTCTCTCTTTCAAACTCACTGGACCATCACTCAACCCTATCAGGAGGAGCGGGGACGGGGCCTGTGTCTCCGCCGTCGTCTGTTAGCAGTGCACCGTCGCCTCTGCTCGGCGCGGGGCCTGCGCCTTCCCCTGCGCAACCCACGCCAAGCAACACGACGAACCAGAGTAACGTTCCGGGCGTGCACCAAGTGCCACTCAGTGTTGCTACTCTCAATGGGCCCATTTCATCGAGCAAGGTAAAATGCTAATAGTATTCTGTGTATTTCAATTAGCTTTGGTTTTAAAGTATGTTTACACTTGTATACATGTATGAGCGCCTTGTATGATATAACATGTATCGCAACTTTTTGAAGATTTGCGATTGGTATGAGCTCAGGCACATCTACCTCATACATGGATACGGCAGCGCTTACACTTGCAGATTTGTATCAGAGAATTCTTGGTGTATTGTAAGGGAAGAACACAAACTGATGTTCTAATGCACTAAAGAAATAAACTCATCTATACTTAACTAGTTAATATAATATGCACTACTTAACACTTAAGACTATGAGCAAAACATATGACAACTATGATATAACCTACAAAGAACACAGCTAGATTGTAAACAAACATGGCGGAGGACGTTCTGGCCATGTGTTCTGCGCAGGCGCAACTTGTATATCCAGAAAGAAGCTCATACAAAATGTATCAGGATTTGTCTGAGGTCGTGTCCCATGACATATCTAAGAGTAACTATATTGCCCTAACTCCTACAAATTGATGTATAACTCATAAAAATCGTTCCGACATGTATGCAAGTGTAAACTACCTTTATAGGACAGACACCAGAGCATAGTCACACTACAAAGAAAATGTTTTGGTGACAGTTCTTTGTCTAAAAACCTTTACTGTTAGTTTTCACTGAATATTGGTTTTTCCTTTGGGGGTTGTTAAGAACAACAAAGAACAATTCTAATTCCAGTTAAGTGGCTGTATGTGTACATATACAATTGAGCTACTATTTCATTTGACATACGATTATCATCCAGCTTTAGTATTGTTGTCTGAAGAATCTTAACTTAATGGTTAGCAATTGCTTCAGTGTGGGAGAGCATGGGTTCAATCATAATGGTTAAGTTTCTCAGTTAGGGTTCCCCAAGCCTACTTCAGCCAAATGTTAGTGTGGCACCTTTAGGATCCTCTCTCCTTCCCCAAATGAGATAATATTGAAAGCAAACCTTCTGACCAGATCTTCAGACCTAAACTAAAACAAAAAAATCAATTCTCAAGAATTTCAATCGTAAACAGCTACTTGCTGAAGACAAATGCTGAGAAAATATTCAACTTATTCATTTTTTGTCTATCATTCCAGCCTAATTGAGTTGTTATTTCATAAGATACAGGCTCTGCCTGTAAAAGCCTTAATTTATTTATTTCCTGTTCAGTCGTGAAAATTTTTCACTATTCGCAAAACAGTATGAGATGAGCAAAGACTAGTACAAAACTACTTCTGGACATGCTACTATCATTACCATTTTGATTGTGAGATGAATACCTCCAATTAGAGTGAATTATCTCATTGAATGTACAATTTTTGACTAGAATGTCTTTTGAGAGCACTTGCTACTGTCATATACTACTAAAAAGACTTCTATTGAAACACTATAATCATAACTTCTTAATGAAGAGTGAGGCTCACCCAACTCCTATTTTATTTTAATGTAATATTTTTGACGTCATAGGTGATACCGTGAAAGACTGATTTCATTGAACTAAATGCTTCAGTCTCAGCTTTTGTATTGAGCATCATCATAAGATTTATTTTCTTGTAGTGTGATTTGAAAGCTCTATAGTAACTTTGTATGTCAAAGATAATTCTTTATGAATGAAAATATTTCTTGAAATGCAAATTTTGTCTCTCAACTAGATCTAACATAGCCAAGAATAATTTATTCACCTTGTATTTGGGGCCTTATGTCATATGTATGATAAGAATTTGAGAAATTCAAACTAAATCATTGTCTCAGAAAGATTTCATTTGAATTATTATTCACCCAGCCAATGTATAGACAACACTTACTTTTGTCTTTGGTAAAATATTAGAACGTTGAAATTAAGAATTATCTTATCACATTACAGAGAAATTTTGTGATTATTCATTAGGAACTTGTTGTTGACTTTATGGTTGTCTTTTTCCGAGCTGTATTTTTTTCTTTTTTCTTTTCATTCTATGTGATTATTATAAAAACAAATTTGCATTTAAAGCTATAAAGATATTTGATTCTTTAAAGCTATTAAAGCTATAAAGGTGATGTGCTGTGAAAACAGTGGTTTGAGAAAAATATTTATACAGTAAATAAAAAATTATAACCAAGTAATCAATAAAAGAAAATAAATCCTAAAATAATATTAAATCGTATTTCTCATGTAAGTGTTCAGGAATTTTACTCCGTAAAGTCATCATAATGTAGTAAATTACATTTAATCTTGTACCTTCTCACAACTTCACTCAAATTTAGTATTCACTTTCAAGAGTCTGTACTCAAATACTCAACCTTGCATGACTAGGGCTCTACTGTTCACACAATCTGGATGTTTAATCAAAGCAAATCCTGATGGTACTTAAAAAATGAACAAACTCAGGAACACTTGATTGCAAGATACATCCTGATACCACTATGTTGTTCAAATAGAAGAGTTCCAGTTGAGGATGCAAGTAAGGTCACTCAAAACCATACATCCAAACTAGGGTGAACAGATGTCCTCATTTTCATGGACTTGTTCCTAATTGTACGTCTCTGTCCTCTCTCCTCGAAAAAATAAAAAAATAATCTTTTTTTATTCATTGACCGTAACATTATTAAAGACTGCTTCCTCAACGGGCAGGTGAAACTTGCGATGGACCGGGACTTGAACCCGGGATCTTCTGCTCTGGCCGCAGTTGTGCTGTCCACTTCACCACCCGCCTCGACTCCCAAGTCCGTATTCAATTTCCATCTGGCCTGTTCCGGTGAACCTGGGTCACATTCCCCTTTTAGGGGATAAATGACCATAGGCGGCTCCAATGCCAGTAGTACTTAAACCCGGTTTCCGCGTACCTACGCGTCGGATGCCAATTTTCACCAGGCCGTTGACTATGCAAACACTCCTCCACAATTAGGTAAGCGGAATTTGTGAGTTAAAATCATTCAAGACTACTTGCACTGAGAAATCCGAATGTACTGCAGGGTTTATTAGCAGAAACTTTATCTCTGCAGGCGATGATACAAACAGTGACTTTGGAACTGTAGGCAAGGTAATAATATATTTATGAAGTTGGAGAGATCAGAATTTTTATTTATTTATTTATTTATTTGTGCATATATACACAACAGTCACAACTGAAAAATGTCCGAATTTGTGTTGTTGTCAAGTTAAATGTTTCCAAATGTAAAATGTGATACATTTTGAAGGTGTATTTTATCATTATGTGTGGTAAATTTCAATAAATTGGTACCCTTAATTTTTTCCATCATTGTCCTCTGTTTTTTAGAATAGTACCTGGTCACTCACTCTATTCTGACCAGAAGGTAAATTTGAGTGAAGTTGTATGGAAAAAGATTAATGAAATTTGTTATTTTCAATTACTGTCTGTGTATGGAAAACAATATTCATGTAGATAATTTGTGTGGGTTTCATTCTGTGATTTAATACTCTTGTTGCTCTTGTACCTATGCTTAAGCTCGTTTTGCCGGGTAATGTTAGTGAAATCCCCAAAAAATCGTCTGAAAATCTGTGGGAGAAGGACTATATTTGTAGTTTAGGACAGGGAAACTGTTATTTCAAAGTTTTGTGGGTGAAAACAAGTTAAGAGAACACATACCATGTGCGTAATGTAACACAAAGAACATAAATCGATGATAGCAGGATTTGACGCTCATATGAAATGGAAACAGATCTGGTCCAGTTTGTCTTGGAAATACAGATTGCCGTCAACGTGCCAATTGAAACACATGATTTTATCAAGATACTAGGATCTTTTTCAACACAACTAATATTGGGTGTTCGAATGCTAACTTCAAACTAAGAGTTCTTAATTAATGCTCCGGCACATGGCAATAAAGCAGCGACATGAGAATTTGAAGTAAAGCCAAAGTCCGTGTGGATCTGGCAATTTCAAGAGGAGAAGTTGAACTGCACCAGTTGACTCTACATTTTAAAATTATTATGATTATACTTGGAATGTTGAATGAGCATTTCCCTTCAGAAAGACTTAGATTTTATTCAACTTCATTTTTTTTTCTCCTTTAAATTTTGCCTCCTAAAATAAGTGGGGGGACAATGTTCAGGTGAATCTGGTACTCTGCCTCCTGCAGACTCATGATGTTGTCAGGCAAAGTCACCTGCATCAGGTCTGTAGATTTTCGAATGAAAAAATAAAAGATGATCAAACTCTCAATTGTTGACAAAAGAAAAGGAAATATTTTTGTTTAGAACTTAAATATCTGTGAAAAAAAAGTTTATCATCCTAGGTCATAGTAGCACTCGCCATGGTATGTTGAGTGCCATGAGAAGCAAGCACAGTGTTGCTGAGGAATCCTTATGACATGGAAGTTAATGGCGGGTAGCTCTCCCAATCTAAATCAGCGAACAACACCCAGCAAAAAATCAAATAACTCTTCATAATGTCTAGTGATCTTATGAAAATTTTTTAAAAATTTATATAGACTTTTGATTACATTGTTTTAAAAATTCAGGTGTTTTAAATGTTTGGAAATAACTTTATTTTCGATAATTAGTTATTTTCTCATAAGAGATGATGTATTTCATATGAATATTAAATAGTAATTATCTTTCTTAAATGGCTGGCAAGGTGTGTATTAAAAAACTAGAATTATTGTATCAATGTATAATTGTCTCCATAATCAAATTTTAAGACGTTTAAAATATTTAATCGTCTGTCAGTAGAACAACCTGAATGTATTGCCAATCACATGTCAATTTTCAACGAGACAAGTGAGAAATTTTGAAAACTGTGTTCTATAAATAATTTCTATGTTTTTGGGAATGACATTTTCCAGAACTCATACATAGTGTATTAATTTCACTAATGTAATGAATGTGCTGAAGAAAGTTCTCTATAAACTGTAATTCAGAGTATCAGAGTATATTGTTAAATCTGGTCATCAAACAATTTGTTAATTGAAAAATCCGTTGAAAGTCCTATCTTTTCAGAATAAAATTATTTCCCCCCTTAATTAATCTATCCCCAATTGTTTTTGTATAACTTATCATATAAGCTGTGAATAAAATACTTTTTGAAAGATAAAAGTTGCATTGACTAACTGTGCTGCAAGTATAATATGAAATTTTCCTGTCTGCTAGCACTGGGATGATGCCACAAATATTATTCTTTACTAATGAGTTACTATTGAATTACAATTAAACTTTAAAAACCTAGTTCAGTATCTTTGTTTTAACAAGGAAGAATTCATGTAAAATATGTTGGTTTCCTATAGGTGGAGTATTTGTTATTCATGTTTCCTAAGTGAGCTTATTTTCAGCGAAAAGAGATGTCTTTGTTCTTGTGGTAATGCGTTCTTCGTCAAGTATGATTCTCCCGAAGTGCAATGCTAGTCTCCTGTGCTGTCGTTGATCCCATCGCTACGCGTGATCACAATCTCTTTGCGCTCAGCTGCCGATCTCTCTGCGGCAGGTCCCTGACGGGATGTCATCTCTCAAGTCCATAGCGCAGCAAGTGATAGACCGAGCAGGACTGGAACTACCCCCTCCAACGGGTAGCACAGGGAGCGGCATCAACGACACCGGCAGCCGGGGCCTCTTTGGAGAGAAGACGTCGGGGACGGGTGGCACAGCGCCTACCTCGGAGGCTCACATCCCACCGTTGCTGGGCGTAGCGCCGCTGGGTCCTGTACCTCTTCAGAAAGAACACCAGTGCCAGTTCCAGATGATGGAGGCGGCTTACTTCCACATGCCACATCCGAGCGACTCTGAAAGGCTTCGGAACTACCTGCCAAGAAATCCATGCCCCACGCCCCTCTACTACCATCAGGTGGGTTTCGTTTTTCGCTATCCTTTGCTGTATACAGTTACATTAATTTTTTGTACATGCTTCTTCGTTCTTTGCCCTGTTCCTTGCTTTGTACGCTTGCAGGGTTATTTGCTTTCTTTGATGGCTGTACAAGCCAGTGATATATGTATATGTGTAGTTGCTGCGCTCTTATGATACCCACAGTATTCTGTCCACTAATGTTTTATGAGATTTCTTCAACCCTCTTCTTTCCCAGTAGACTGTTTGGGAAAGAGAACACTTGTATTTTGAGATAATGTGCAACCTGGTAATCACTAGAAACCTCCTGTAAAGCATATTATGTTTCTGCTACTCATGCTTTTCCATGCCTTTTCACAATGTTGTGCTGCTTCCTTGGATTTTGGATTCCATGCAGGTAGGGTTGCCTTCTGCATTGAGAGAGGCTGTGGGCATCCTCTGATGAATGCAAGATACTTCCTCCATGACTTACGAGGATACTTATCTCGCTTCTTACTAATGTCTTGTAGATTAATCATCCCTTATTTAAGGGTCAATAATGCATCTATCAGTGCTAATACCAAATGAGTGCCTTGAGTTAAGTACTCTTAATGGAGAAATTTATTATTTCAAGCAGATTTAAATCAGTGAACTACTGTTGATCTGTTTTGTTGATTGTGTGAAATAGTTGAATTCATTGTGACGGCTCTTTGTCTCAGGTTCCACTGGCCCATTCAGATACAGTGGAGTTCTTCCAACGTCTGTCGACGGAGACACTCTTTTTCATCTTCTATTACATGGAGGGCACCAAGGCGCAGTACCTGGCCGCAAAGGCGCTCAAGAAGCAGAGTTGGAGGTTCCACACAAAGTACATGATGTGGTTTCAGAGGCACGAAGAGCCCAAAATCATCAACGAGGAGTATGAGCAGGTGAATATTTTAACTACATTTTTGTTTAATATAACGTAATTGATTAAGGAGTTTCATTGAGAGAAGTGAACTAATCCATATAATATGTGGCTTTTCAATATCATGATGAACTTCAGCAACCTGTATAGTTCCTGTATTGTTAAAGAATCAAACATGTAAGGGATATTATTGCGATTTTGTCCTTTATTCTTAAATGAAGGAAGTAATTGATGACAATAAGTAATTTCCCATCAAACTTTTCTCAAAACATTACTTGCTTATTCATGCGCACAACATTATTGACAAGATTTTTTAATAAAATTCAGGAATAGGTCTTTTCCAAGATTAATTTGAGTTCCTGTTCCAGCTTCTAACAAAAAATGAAGTTTTTTTCAAAATCTACCCAGGTGTTATACAATTCCTCTTTGTTAAATGCAGCATACTAGCGCAGATATCAATTTATATTATATTTTCATTTATGTGGGCCATATCACTCGTCATTCACGGTGCTTAGTTGGCGAAAACGAGATACATGGATCATATACGTGTTGGTACAACACATCCAATTTCTTTTCTACTTGTTAATGTACAAGATATTAATTTTCAGTTTATTTTCTATCCACGTTTAGAATCAAATGCTTCCTATAGCCAGAAATAATGATTTTTTGTATTTGAAAATATTTATCTAATATTTCAATTTACTATCAAGTTGACCTTTAAACCATAACTTGATCCTAATTGAAATGTTTGCTGTGTCAGGATATTTTCTTGCTATCATATTTGTTGAGGGATAATTTGGTGCTTGGTGATAATGAGGGTTGAGCTTGTTATTTGTTGGAATATGATGATTCAATGAGGTCAGAGATCATCTACCATGACAAAAACTTTGTTCATTTGTCAATGAACTGTAATCTTTAGAGAGATGTCTTAGTGCAATAATTATGCAATTTAGATTTTCTATTCATCTTGGAACAGTAGACTATGCTGGTTTGGAAAGTATAATGCCAGATGTAATTTATTTCATTTCAATTAATGTAAAATATCATGGTTTTTTCTTCCAAAATTGAGTTCTGGAACTTTGAGGAAAATGTAATTTAAGTCTTCTGTCCATTTAAATATTGTCACATTCTTCTATCAGACTTTTTTAAATTTTCATTGATTTTTGAGTACTTGTATTTAAATTCTGTTTGCTTGTATTTTCCAGGGCACGTACATCTACTTTGATTATGAAAAGTGGGGCCAAAGGAAGAAAGAAGGTTTTACTTTTGAATATAAGTACTTAGAAGATCGTGAACTGAACTGAGAAGAAGTCATTAGCAGGGCCAGGACTGACGAAAGTGACCCTGTATAGAACAGCCTTTCCTTCATCCATCGTCAGTGCCCTATGCCCTGCCTGGCAGCCCAGGGCCTTCCTCTTCGTCCTCACGGGGGGGTATGCCCATTCTGCGGAAGCAGCCGCGAGAAGCAAGAGACATTGTTTTTGGGTACAGGTTATCATTATTTTTTGTTCTTTCACCATTCTGGGCATCCGTCCAGATGTGGCACTGCTGCATTGTGAGTGGTGCGCCGGAAGATCTCTCGAAGCTAATTTTGTCGTCAAGAGGACCCGACCGGTAGTGGCTGTGTGTGGCGTTGGCCGGTTTTCTCTGGGACATGTAAATACTGTGGCCGAAGCCTCTTCAAAGTGGGCGCAGTGCTGCCCTGCACCACTGCAGAGAAAAAAACAGCTGCATCCGGCCGGCGAACGAGGCTTATGTAGCCTCCCATCTGTACTCCTGCTGCCTGGCCTATGCGTTCCGCATTGTGCGCTTGCGAAGTCTCTTTCACGTGCAAGAGTACTTGTGTTAGTTTTCACTTTTGTATAAAGAACATGAAAAAAGGTATAAAATAATTATCTGTACAGAGCTAACGTGTAGAATAATGAATAATAATTATTATGAAGGAAGAATGTATTACATTTTATTATATTGCACGTTGACTGGACCGCTGGTGGCTGTGTGGGGCGTTGTGGCAGGCTTGGAGACAGTCAAGGTGCTGAAAGCGACGCTGTTGCGTTGTTTACTAGCTGGCTGTTCAGGGAATTTCATAATTCAAAAGTTGTTGTTAAAAAAACAAAAAAGCACCCTAAAAATATACATACATATTTATATATATATGTGTGAAAATATATGCATATATATACTTATATACAGAATGCCCACATTGGACAGAGCCGTGTTGTTGTATGCGATGGGAGGTTGCCCGATTGCAGTGCCTGGGGCCATCCCATAAGTCAGTCGCACTGCCTTCCAAACATTTGTTGTTGCATTTGTGCTGCGCTTTCGCACAAGCTCTATAGCAGCGAAAGCGTGTCCGTGCCGCAGCAAATAAGCTGCAGTCTTTCACTTGTTTTTAAAAAAAGCTATCCAAGCAGCCAAGTGCAGTTTTTACTGTGTTGCATGACGTCTAGCAAAAGTGATACTATTTTTACTGTTTTGTTGTTATCTCAAGTCTATGCATTTATGTGCGCGGGGGGGACTGCCTCGCTGCGAACGTTCGGGCGCACTTCAGGTGCCGCGGCTTCGCTGCCAGGCAGTCTCGGCTGCTGAGTGGGAGTGCGAGTTATGTGTGTAGTGTGCGTGTGACGATTGCTGTGTGGCGTTCCTCGGTCTGTGTAACTCGAAATTTTGCTGTGGGTTTGTGGCGGTGAGCCTGAGTGCCAGCTTCCGTGATTTGGTGTCGAAGGCAAGTGGCAGGGGAGGAGAAGAGCGTCGATGCTGTGCCTGATAATGTTAGTGGATCCTAGAATGTGTCCAGTGCTCAACCGATGACTTTGAATGATCTCAGCAGTGGTGTGCAGTGATTTCACAGAACTTTCACACAATGTGTTTCAATTCTCGCCATTCACACTTGGATTAAAGTGTTTCATCATTATTTGCAGGTTTTTTTTTAAACCACGAGTCTTTCTTCTACTTGATTTATATTGTACATGTGAGAAACAATGTATAGAAGTGCTTTCTTTTTTTAAAAAAATGCCTTGAAAAATCAGCGTTGTGTGTGTGAGTAAATGTGGTTGTGTTTTTGTTCAGAATGTGTCTCACAAAAATATTCTATGGAAATCAGTTTGGATTTTAAATTTCCGCACTTCTTGGCTCTTGGGAGGTCCCGGGAAGTCCCAGGCTGATCTGGTTGTTGTTGGTCAGTGAGGCAGGGATTTGGTTTGGGCTGGTTCATGCGCCAACTGTAGCTGGCTGGTGTCCATGGTGTTCACCGGGGCCCTGGTTGTAGTCACAATGGCATTGCTCGTGGGGTTGTGGGCCTCTCTAGGTCGACTGTTACAATGTTCCAGGGCAAACTGGTCCAAAGCTATTGCCATCTTTGATTTGCAGTTTTGGGTCATTCAAAACAAACATCAATGCAGCCAGGGGTTAGAAAATATTGGTGCCAATAAGCCGAGATTCATGTAGTCCGTATAACATTTCAATAAGGCTGGTTGTGAAGAGTTTGGGGTCCCTTATGGACGTTTCGTTTGTCTTTTTTGAAAACAAATCCAAAATTTCTAAATTCCTTATGGAATGTTAATTTTAACAATTACAAATTGGAAATTTTTTTTTTTTTTAGGATAGGGGGATTGGTATTTTGGGAAAATAATGTGGGATTTGTGATCTGTATTTTTTTAATTGTTTGAGGATGACAAAAAAATTTATGTGGAATGATGAGTTATTTATTGGCTTGTTTCTTGCGATGGGAGACCCCAGTTCCAAGGGATATTCTTTATCATTTGGAAAAGGATAACCCTCGTAAATCCAGCCTTTATCATCAATATGCAGGATCACAATTACCAATAGGTGAAGAATTTTCTTAATTTTGTTTCATTCCTGCCTTTGCTTATAATGTGGGTTTAAAAACCTACATTATTTTAGCAACAATTTCTAGGGTTATTTTCCTTTGTTACGCTGAGTACATCAGCGAGAATACTTGTTTACTGGTCTAAATCTAGTTGATAAGTTGTACAGTCTGAAACCATGTGATATTTGTTGAATATAAAAACCTCATTGAGCAATGCTATTTTTGGTAGTGACATTTATGATCATGTAATATAGGAAGTGAAAAGCATATTTGATATTGAAATAAAAAAAATTCATGAAACATGAATATTCAAAGTGCAATTGAGAGATCATGGAAGAATGTTAAAAAAATGGTAACCTGAGACAAAATACAGTGATTTTTGTCAGTGTATACGAGTGTTTAATGTGGATTGTTACCTTCTCAATTCCTTTTCATCCATGCCACTTGCCTTGAGCCTGTGATAGTTTGTAAAATGACCTCTTCCCATAATTGGTTCTCTATACATAATTTTCTACAAATCAAGGGAACCTTTTTTTAATTCTGAAAGTATAAGGTACATTATATTCTTTTGTAATTAGCCCTTTTTGGGGGGTCATTTTAGGCTACAAAACAGTTCTATTTAACAGTTGTATTTTTAAATTTGGTAAATTTTGTTCATATTTTTATTACGTGAATTATCACCCGCTTTCGTATCTAAGAGATAATATTTGGTGTTATTGTTAAATTAACAACTTTGAAAATAATATCCGTTACGGGATATTTAATTTGAAATGAACAGATCATCAAAATACTTCTGAAAGTATGGATTTCTCCGAGTCAGTGGTGACTTTTCGAAAACTCTTCAACAATTGGCGGTCAAATGCGTTCGTCAACTCGCCACAGCGCTGCGCTATTGTGGCAACAAAAGAACGTCGACCCGCGCTTGTCATTTCCAAACGTTGAGGCGCTGGAATCGGATGTCTTGTAACGTTATCGTCAAGGTAAATTGCCAGTGTGGATTCCGCACGAGTTCGCATGGTGTCGTCTGTGAGCGGGGTGGCGCGGGAGTCGAAGAGGAGAGGGAGTGTGGACGGTGAGGTGGCGGGGATTGCGCGGCCTTGCGAATACCGACGACGGCCAACAAGCGACGGAGCGCGTCCTGCCCAACAGGGCTTGCAGCTATACGGAGAGCAGGTGAGTCACAGGGGGGGAATCGATTTTACACTTAGGGTAGAACAAATTCATATGCGGTTGGGGTATGAGGATCACGGCCAATGGTCACATGTGCGTGATATTATCGACACCCTATTCGCATGACACAGCTTTTTTTTTCGGTTTTGGTTGAGCGACTGTTGGACGAAGAGAAAATGCTTCAGAAGTATACGATAATGGGAGAAAGTGATTTGGATGTATTGATTTGATGCTTTGTTGATTCATCATTGTTTGAGTCTGTCTCCCGTCCATTCTTCACAACATTTCTCGGTAATGATTGCTCCGAAAAATCAATTTAAAAAACAAACAATTCTGCATATAATATAAGGATTGAATATCCATTATTTATTTATCAATAGATCAACGGGAAAGTATGACTATTTATACAATAGACAAAGAAAATATAATTTTGTCATTTGGTTTCGCAAATATAACGAACTAACGTTCAGTGAGATTTCTAATTTACTATTTAGAGAGACGCGGTTGTTTCTAAAGTTTATAATAATTGTATTTAAAGGTGTTGACCTGTAAGTAGTCCTCACTAACTTTTTATTTTATATTCCAAATACTGAGATCGCAAGTCGTAGACCGCACTCAGTTTAGTCCTACGTAATCAGAAAATACCTCCTCATGGACCTCGCTCGGATCCGAATTCTGAACTTTAACAGCCATTAATAATCCGGGGAGGCGAAACACCTCATTATTATCCCTTTTCCAATGGTAGGAAAAATACGGTCGTAGGCACGAAATACCTTTAACCCGAGGGGCAATATAATATTCTGCTGTACCTCGACCCCTTTAACGGCAAAGAGGAATTGTTACAAAGCATAACTTAATTGATAAGAGTAAGTAAAATTGAATTCTGAAGAAAATAAAAATTTGTTAATGGTATTACCCTTTATTTTATGTTTCACAATTCTCGATCAAAAATATATCCTTTTTCCGCGAGTGTTTCCGTCAATATTTTCTTCGGAGAAAAAATGTAACTTGAATTAGGCATTAAAATGAAATAATCAGTTTTTTTAACGAACAGATTGTACAAAGATTGTGGCCAAGTGTACTCCAAGTTCGGAGAATCTTACAATTAGATAACCTATCTAATAAATGAGTACTTCGGAAGTACATTATTTCATTGCGGGATGAATATTTCTTTTCTTTAATACCGTACGGTGTACGTATACAATTGGTTGTATATTACGAGAAGCATTTGCTACAAGTAATGTTACGCATCATTTTGAAATCGAAAGCAGGGAAAAAGTAATGTAATTTTGAAAGGACGCTCCGATGCATCTGCTTTACAAACTAAGCAAATGCTATGATGATGTAGCTTTTTAGAGCGAGATCAATCCAATTCACTTCATGTATGGTATTTTAATTTAACTTCAACTTCGTGTCCTATAATTGGAGAAGAAAGTAACCTATATTTATCGGAAATAGTTATGAGATAGAAGAGGAGAAAATATACCTTTTTTTTTTGAAGAGAAGGTTTGAAAAATCACTTTCATAATCTAAACATTCAATTGTAAAAAAACAAAAAAACAATGGAGGTTATTTCGAGCGTGAATTAGCATTGTAGTACATTACTGCAAAAGTTAATCATATGACAATGATAAAATTAAAATACCTTTGTTTTGTTTATAATTCATTGTTCCTGCCTACACAATCGTGTATGAGAATAGAATTCACATACGAATATTTTCAAACTGTATTACGGACAAGGACACTTAAAACATCTAAAAAGGAGATGCAAGATACTACATGTATAGTTGTCTCCAATTTGTCATTATAAGAAATCGACTTTCCCTCGATAATTATTAACTCATTATTTTGTATATTGAAGAAATGTAGGACATAAGAGGATGTCAGTTTCGGTTCTTTGACCATTGGCTAGCCGCTTGGGGCGCGTTACAGTTAACTGCCCGCTCTGTTCCTAAGAGATTAAATCAGGTCTTCGCGATCGATGTTGCGTGCGGAACTGTAGGGTTCTGCGGAGCGCCTCCTCACAAATTGTGGATAGGCCGCCCGCTTTATCTCAGGTGTCCGTTGTGTCTTCAGAGCAGCACTGTTCAACTGGCGGCCCGCGAGTCATAGTATATTTTACTTTGCGTTATAAATCTATGCTGTGAGAGTTAATATGACATCGCACGACAGGACCGGAAACTTTCGTATAGTGGAACATATGGCAGTTCAATTTGGGTAGAACGGATAGTGACTGTACAATTTGAACAAAATTACGTTCGATAGAAAGAGATTTTGCAGAACGTACACGTTTCCTAGCGTATATGTTAGGTTGATGGCGCTAGCCGCAGAACGTGCATTGTACATAGGGTACCTTCGACTCTCTCCACTACAAATCTCTTTCATACTCTCCTAGATATGAAGAACCTCAAGTCCAGACCAGAATCCGCCATGATCTCGCTCACTAGCGTACCACTAACATCAAACGCAAACCCAGGCGTTTGTAACGTACTACGGTAGGAGATTTAGTGTGCTTTTAACTTCTGAGCATGCGCAGAAGTAACTTGCATATACGATAGCGTATACGATAGGTCGCAGGTACGCTATGCAAAAGCTCTCTATTGTTTATTACAAATGGCGGGAGCCTACAAAACAGATTCATCGGTGTTAAATATAACAGGAGTTTTACCAATTGATCTCCATGTTGCAGAACGTCAAGTTCCGACATATATTAAAAAGAGAAGGGGAAATTGTGGTGAACGGACAGGAACTTCTGAGGACAGATAAAACAAGGAGACAAAAATTGACAAAAGAGTTATTAATAGGATGCAGACCAGACGGCATCATTCGGAGAAAAGGCGTGTTACGTATAGTTATATAGATGATGTACTGTATGTCAAGAAGAATAGGAAGTGGTTTGTGCTATCAAAAGCATTACTAGAAAACATCATTGGACACTGTGACTTCATGACTTACTTGCAACGTATAGGGAATGAGATATCGGATTTATGCGGTTGTGGATTGGACAGAGAGACAACTGGACGTGCTCTGTGGAACTGCGACTGCTATGCAGGAGAGCGAGGATGATTATGAAAATTTCAGACAATTTATTTTTCAAATTTGAAAGACATCAGGAAATTGATAGATACACGACAGAAATGTGAAATCTTTGAGGATTATGTTGACAAAATTAGTGAAATCAGAAAGGCACACGTATAGTAAATTTTACGAGAAATAACACAAAGTAGAGAGGAAGAGGATCCTCGTATTGCGTTAGCAACGGAGATGAGGTGACCATAAGGTCCAATTAAATTTAAAAAAAATAAAATGTGAGAACTAATACTTAACATGGGGTGTCAAGCGAGAGAAAAGAGAAAATTGTGTGTGGAATTACCCCGTTATACATAACAATATAAAAACACTTTATTATAATAATAAATATTTAAAATACTTTTTTTAATGATTAATAAATATGATCCATTAGTTTTATACATCGGTCAACAATTTGCCAAACACCTTCCTGTGTCGTCCTGATTCATCAAAAGTATTCATCATAAGATTCAGCAAATGACCCTTGGACTGCGTTGTTTCAGAGTATACCTTCCTGCATTGGTCGACAGTGGCGGATCCAATACTTCGTTTTTTTCTCTTAATAGTGAGGGCAGGGGGCACTAAGAGGTCATTTGAGGAAATATGGAATATTTGGTAAAAAATTGTGCAATTTTTTAAGTAATATATCCGTCAAAATTATTATGTTTATTATACCCCCCCAAAACATTTCAAATGATTATTTTGGTCTTTATCTAATGTAGATTAATTTTTATACCCTTACGGCGCAAAATATGGGCTTATTTGGAGAAACTTGTGCAGGCTTGTTTTTTTTATTCTGACTCAAGTATCGGTATCATATAACTTAAAAACAACTAAATCATAGGAAATGAAGAGAGAACAGCAATTTCGTTGAGGTTTCGTACCTTACGCGGCATTTAAAAGAACACTACAACAAAATTTGTGGAAATAAACTTTTCTCCCGGAAATGTCAGCCGTATCACGTTACAGGATAATGTGATTCTCGTCAAAGAAAGAGTCAAATGAAAATCTGACTGAAGTATCACGTTTTAAATTCACAAAATAATTGATCTCGTCCAACTGTGAAAATCAGTAATACGAAGTATAAATTAAATGGAACTCTTTGGGTGAATAGTTGACAATTTAACCAACACGGCTGTTATACTTAAAAAGTAATTTAAAATTGGGTAAGAATATATTTTTACTACCCAATGTGAATAATGGAAATAAGCAATTCTATTTGTCACGTAATGTGGGGGCTCGAACCCAGAAGCTTCGCCCCTAAAACCGGAGTATTGATCGGAATATAAGAGCTATAATGTGTATTTGGAAAGTACAAATAGTACATACACCAACAACGCTCTATTTTTTTTCTTGATCAGTCTGAACTTCTCTTGAACGTGGAAACAATTCGTTATTGATCTTCGTAAATATTTCTAAAACACGCGATGTTATGTCACAAAGTTTTCCCTCGTCAATTGCATTCTTACGGTATACATATGTTGGAAGATCATTGTCCTACCTTTAAGATAGGTATCAACACGTTAAAGTTTGATTTGCTAATAATCAAGTAAACATTACATAAATCCTATGTTGAGATATGTTGATATTTGAATTTTGAGTTAGAATTAAAGGAGGGTTTTTAGTGGGTATGGTTGAGTCATTCGGCGAGTCCCACTCGCGGGGAGAGTCATGTTGGCTCTTCTTAGTGCGTAACTACATTTTCTCTACCTGCACGAGTTTTTAGGGCTATAATGATGTCGATGAGCCGTAAAACCTCACAAAAAAACCTTACATAAATAATTAGCTTATACCTCAAGGTACAATTTTAGGCTTATCGTCATCCCATTGTACTTGAACGATATGTCATCCTCCACACCATATTGCAAAGTACTTTTTGGTGATCACATGTTTGCAGCGTGTCCACTGTCAAAATGTTCTAACGTGCCTCCCCTCACGGTTTCGAGCAAATCGTCTCATTGTAAACTCACAAAATCGTAACCTCATCTTTTCACGATGATATATCATGAGGTACGTAGCCGGAGGGGAGGATCAGGTTGTCTTGTCCTTCTCCTAATATCGTATATATTTTGTATTTGTCCCTTTTAAAACAAGTTGCAAGTGTACTGACAATATTCTGTTCTCCCATCTTTGTAAAATTTTATTCGATCTTTTAAGTAAACAGTTTTTTTTGTTTTAACATACAACGCTTCTACCGATAATTTGGTCATTGTCTTGTGAATGTACATAAATACATGATCTAGACAACGAAGATATTATGCATGGTACATAAAAAAACAAAACAAAAATAGTCTACTTAACATATCGTATAAAAATAACAAAATGTTTATGTGCAATACGTATTTCGTTGACAGAAGTGTCCCTGCATCTAATGAGCTTTAATGAGGCCAGCGAGGGGGGGGGAGAGTTTTTTTTGCAGACAGTTTAATTTTGACTCAAATAATATTTATATATGTGTGTGTGTCTCAATTTTGAAAAAGAAATCAATTTTGTAATAACGTTTGTAGAATTATAATTATTGAATAAAACGACCTTATTTCACAGAATGATTTATAAACTATTAAGAGACTTCACAACGTTTCAACCGTCATCAGGCAAGTAATGAAAAATTATTGTAACGGTTTTCTCAAAATGTTCCCAAAACTCTCTCTGAAAACTGCTCAGAAAGGGACAGTCCATAACTTATGTAACGCAACAATTACAGTTTTTTATTACCCCCGCCTCTCCATAATGCACCTGTAACGCAACGTCTTAACGTCCCCCCAATAATTACTTGACGTTAGCCCTATCTGCCCCCTCTGCATCAAGGAACGTTTTCGGAAAATGTGAAGAAAAATTATTGTTCATTCCTCATCGTTCTGGTCCCTCACAGAGCAGTCGATTCAATGGATTGCATTGACAAACTTTACGGTTAAAGGTGCCCTAGGAAACATACCGCCAAAAAGTTACTGTTACGTAGCACCAAGACTAATGGCGTTTTCCGTTTACTGCGCTGGGTGCGCACTACAGTCGTACAAATGCGTCATTGCTCCGCGCGGGTTCCCCACTTCATCGGGGGAATGTACACATAATAATGGAACATCTTCCTGGCATGGCTGCCTCGGTGGCTACGGTCAGTGCAGTCCCTCCACTGAGGATGTGTTGAGAGCGAGCCGGGTTGCTCTCAGTGCAAATCGATTGACAAATTGGAACTACCATATCTCCACACTGGTTCAAATGAAACACTATTTTTGCATTCGGGGTGAACCGGTGCGCACTCAGAGCAGTAAATAGGAAACGCAATAAGACACCCACTACCTCCATCGTAACGCAGTGTAACGCTATCACAAAACCCGTTCCTTCCGAAGGTGCGTTACGTAATTTCTGGACGATCCCAAAAGCTTATTTCATTTCGCTTGTGTTCACCAAAGCGGGTGCTCCTCATGCTGATTAGAGTACTTAATAAGAAGAGAACCTCCAGACGTATCCACAACTTTCCCACAGCTCCTTTGGCGTCAGCTGTCACTCCGATCACACGTGTCTGTCAGCTAGCATCTTATCAGTGGAGCAGGGAGGAAGACACGACACAGTCATGTGACCAATTAGAAACGATTAAAAAAAAGATTGTTGAGGAATTGAGATTTAAAAAATTTGTATTGCAGTAAAAATTAGCTGATTCAAACTGCAATAAGAAACTGCGCATATTATTTACCGGAAATATGATAAATTCCGCGTTATATTTTCGTCACTGGCGGTTTCTTTTTTATTAAGGACCGTAATGTTGATATGTTGGATGTTATCGGTTGCTTCAGGTGCGTTTGCTGTCTCCGCCGGCGAAACATCGCAGTCCGAGGCCCTCCTCACTCCAAACCCCCGCCGCCAACCGAGGACGCCCGCAGCCCCGCTCCGCCTCGGCTCTCGACATCCGACAGGTGAGGAGGTGATGGTGGCTTTGCACTCACGCCAGCATTTTGTTTTTTTATTTACATTTGCCATGGTAACTTAGACCGCCTTTGCTTCCGACACAGTCACTACAAGGCTCTTATATAAATACATTCTACACTAATAAATATTATACAGTAGAACCTCGAGTAATCGTGTCTCGATTAGCCAGGATCCTCACTCTTCCACCGAAAACAAAAAACTCCAAATATAAATCAAACTATTTCCACAATTGTACGTAAGTTCCGAGACTTCCATGATGTAATGAATTTGTCAAAAAACAAAACTGAACTGAAGTAAGGAAAATCATTTCAAACAGCAAAAAAGAAAGATTGATTACTTCATATTTCCACCCCTGATAAATTGACATAGTACACACGTATTTATGTATGTATAGGAACATAATTCGTTAAACAGTGTCTCGATCAACCGTGGCTTTAATTATCCGCGTGACCCCTTCCCACCATTACTTCGGATAATCAAGATTCTACTGTATATCTAATATAAATGAACTCAAATACACGTTTTCAGACTTTCCAAAATTTTCTTCTGTCAGCATTCCCGTCCCTGCGTTGTGGTGGCGAGCGCAAATCTCGTTACTGTTCTTCGCTTTTCTTCTTTTCCCACACTCTTCCTTAGTTTCTTTTCTTTTCCCACATTGTTCTTTTCAACAACGCTTGTCATACTCTTGTTTTAGTATGTCACCTATTTCTGAAATGTGAATGTTGAATTTCTCGTATAATTTTCTATTTCTCATTAATTCCGATTTTCCATAATATTAAACCCAATATCCTTTAAACCTCATAAAAACCGTCTTCTTTCCCCTTCATATAAAATGCATTCCCATAAAATGTGTTTCATTGTCTCATCTTGTCCCTGACAAATACACTTAGCATCTTATTTGTGAGGTGATCATTAAGACTGTCAAGTGCTGATCGGAATTGTTACTCGCGTATTCAAAGTAAACTGTGCCTTTTCTTTCCTTAATAAGGTGGGGAATATAATTATACTCATCCCTTCCTTTGATACTCGCACAAGCAGCAATGAATAGACTAACGGTGATTGAAGTGGCCATATATTGTTGGTCGAAAGCAACCTAACGTATATGACACCGAAACAAGAAAACCAAACAATGACGCTTAAAGAACGCGAGAAATGATATTTCAAACCAGTGTTAATTTTTTTTCGTTTCGAAAAAAAATCATTTTCTATGTAAATGATGGTTGCATTTGTGTTTTAAGGTATCTACGTTTTAGGTATAGCATTTTATAAATCAAGGAATTACGTGAAAGTGAGCGAGACCTATACAAAATGTTGCGCATATCTATTAATCTAACCTCGAGTTCTTTATATGTGCAGAGACGACAAGTGGAACAATATTCCAAGGAGTATCGAGAAGATTCTCATACTTCGGAGATGCGTATTAGTATGTCTCATAGGGAGACCAAAATGTATGCCCGTTGTTTTTATTTGCGTTGGTTGCTCATGAGAAAGTGAAATGGAATTGGTGAGGACGATTGAGTATCAATGTTAAAATAAGTTTAGGAAAACGGTTTATTCAATTTTCATTCAATCAAGTAGCAAGACAACTCAAACCTTTTCTCACTCTTAACGTAATTTATGTGTCCTGTCTAATGGCAAGGAGACCAACATGGCTGTCATCTGACTGTTCTCGCCATACAGGAGTGTGTGTGTGTGTGTGTGTGGGGGGGGTGTTTCAGCGGACCCAATCAGATCACGCGACGTTCATGGCGCTCCTTTCCCATACGAAGGTCTCTAATCTAACTCGTGTTGAAGTGCGGGAAATACCCCATCCCATGGCTAAGGTGTTAGCGTGTTCGCTCACCACCAAGTCACTTCGGGTTCTATTCTCGAGGGGGTCAGAAAAAATTTGTAGCTTTTCACATTGATGTCCCGGTTCATGAAGCCGCGACTACTACGAAAGGCGAACTCTCCTTCCTCTATCCACCTCCTACTACTCCTAGTATCTCTAACTCTTACTATTAATAATCTCTCCTTCTAACACGTTGGTAAATCCAGCTAACCGGCCCACGTACCAACAATAGCCTACCACCCAACTCCTACATCCGTGCAGAAAAGCTTCAATAACACTAAGCTACATTTCGCGTTTACCACTACTACAAATAAAAGAGAGATGCGAGAGATCGTTTTTTTTTCCTTGGAATAATTGGATTTGACCTCTTGACTCCAATATATTTTCAGTTTGGCTTTATGTTAAAAAGTTTGGAGGTTCCTGCTCTACGCTGCGGCTGTGGGTTGTATGCAGTCGCCGTCGCTGTTCTTCCGAAATGGTCTCCCTCTTCATTCCCAGTCATTTGGATGTTTGCATTACCCTCTGAAACCGCGGTCGATACCTGCCGTCCCTATCGGCCCACGATTTTATGGTTGGCCATGACTTCTGCACTTTCAGTTGATGGGATGAGGGTCCTTGATCATCCGTTTCTACGCATTTAGAGCTCGTACTTTCTCATTACAGCTTCATTTACTACGCGTAAATTCTCATTGCTCCTTTGGCGACTGCTGTCCACCGGTACTCGCTTCTTATAGGTGGAGTAGGGAGAAATAACGGGAAACACTACACAATCATGTGACCGACAGCTGATTGACACCACTATGAGAAATTGCGCGTAGCAAATAAAGTTTGTTCACTATGATTGATTTGCGAATGTTCACTATGATTGTTTTCAACCAACCAGAAAACATCGCAACACTGCAGAACAAAAACACAACTACATTGCAATCGACTCGAGAGAACTCAGACGCCACACGTAGTATGCGGAGATACCGCTAGGAGTGCGTAAGTCAATTACTGTGGTACTGAAAAATAGGGCATGCTTGAAAATTTCTTTACAATCTGCATCCAGTCTGGTGTGACACGCTCGAAACCGCTGATTCTTACTTGAAATAGTTGTTCACGCGGAACACTTGAGTCCAGTCTCTTTCGGGGCCCCGGTTAACGGTCACATCGGGGGCCCCCAGCTAAAAAGATTTTGACGTGCTTTTCCTTAAGAATTTAGGAATTTTTACAAATACATTAATGTGCGACCGCTTTACAAGTGAAGTCACTTTACATCAAACTTATATTATTAATTGTACAATTTAAATAGAGCACTTACAATGGGGACAGGGCGAAAAAAAAGAGTTAAAAAAGTTTAAAAATTAAAATGTTGAAAAATGAATATCGATGAAGTTGCTAGTATTTTAAGTGACAAACTATATTATATAATAACTGTTATAAATTTTAAAGATAGATATAAGGAATAATTATTTCATTGTAGTATCTCGGGGCCCCGTTGAAAATTCTAAAGACTGTTTGGGAAACAACTGTTCGAGGAAGGATTTGTCTATTTCGTGTTAAAACTCATGTTTCGTCGGAATAATCGTTATGCCAAATTAATAAATGACACAACGTTCTTCTGTAATATTGTTTGAAATGACACCAAGGGCACCTCTAACAAATTTCTTAAGGAAGGTAATTAAAAATCTCGAAAATAATGTTTTATCTTAAAAAAATCCGTGTTGAGGGCCCCCAGCGTCTAGGGGCCCCAGGCAATTGCACCGGCCGAACCGGCGGTAGTTACGCTTCTGACTAAACACTACGGTTTTGCACGTATTAAATCCTGTGTTTTTAACATGCCAAGACATCGTCGACGAAAACTTTGGATCGTTCTGTCACTGCAGAAAGCCAAATATGAATTGAATTAGCCAAAGGTTCGCTCGCTGTGGAGCCCAAGAGAGGAATTACGCCATTCATGCTACTGACACTTGCATCATCCGTGGCGACTGCTATCATATCGAATCTGCACCATGAAATGCGAGGAAAGTTGCGATCTTGTGCGTAAGTACTGGATCCCAAGTTCGTCCTCAATTGTGTTTGTTTGTGTGAAATAGTTGTCCTTCGCTATAGAATTAGTCATATTTTCCGACTGCGTATATAATTAATACCAAATCAAACGACCCTATTTTTTATGGACAGGCATATATTTACACTAAAATCACAAGCAAATAAAATAACGTACACAACTCACAAAAGTGAGCAATTCACAAAAGAAATATTATTCGTCCATAAAAGGTCGNTAATACTTATGTTTCTTTGGAAAATAAGTAATGCATTTGAATAGTGATGTTTTGTTGATCATTGTTTTTCTTGTGTATCACAACTGACGTGAGTACATTGCTTGAAGGATTGAAACGTTGGGCATGTTGTTTTATTTATTTGTGTTTTTAGTGTAAATCTATGTCTGCTCATAAAAAATAGGGTCGTTTGATCTGGTACTCCTCCGTTATAATTTAGTGTGGGCATTTGCATACTAAAACGGTGATTTTTCTTAGAATATTTCTTATAATATTCACAACTAGAAAAAAAGAGTGGAAAAAAAACATTTTACTCTAACTCTTTCTTACTCAACCCATACTGCACTCAAGAAACACCCCATAGAAGTTTCAAGGTTTTTCTCTGTTTTGATGTCAGTCATTCGCGACAATATATTCACTTTTTTCCAACCATTTAAAATAAAAGTATGGAATTCACAGAATTTGGTATTTAGATTTTTAATTTAACTATCTTCGCGTAAAAAAAACANTTAAAATACTTTTTCTCATTTTTCCCTTGTGAATCAAGAATTGCCATACTTTTATTCAATAAAATAAATAAATAAATTTATTGTCAAAAAACAGTACAAACTGCGTATGACCACGTGGAGGGGGAAAAAAACTAATTTACTCTCCGGAAGCAAGCAAGGGACCATCCCATCAATTCCCATCAAGGGCCCTATTATACATTTTAATTAAAGTTTACGTATGAAAACCGAGATATCACATTTCATTTCATGAGAGACAGTAAAAATCGAAAATCTTAAAACACTACATCCTATTTTTTTAATAAATATTTCGAAGAATCCTTTCTTAGTGAGTAAAAAAACATTTTAAAATGAACGTATTGTCAAATTTTTAAATTCCTTTCTGTTATAGTTTTACGAGTTAATGAGTCATTCAGTCACTCAATTTTTTTTTGTGCGGCTTTACGGCCCGTCGACATCGAGATCATTAGAGCCCTTAAAACTTGTACAGGTAGGGAAATTCAGTTACGCACTAAAGAGAGCCAACATGACTCTCCCCGCGTGTGGGACTCGCCGAATGACTCAACCCTACCCACTAAAAACCCTCCTGAATTACAACATACCAAAACGTATCACAAAACATACAACAAAACACTCAGGATAAAAAATGAGGGGGGACAAAGAATGAGGAAAATGAAAGATACCCTAGCCCTAATAGCGTCGGGATCGAAAAGAACAAGAGGTGACCAAGGAAGGTCATGAAAGAGAAAGGAAGGAGCCTTTCACTAGTAAGTGGAAGTAATGCCTGACTCAGCTTGGGGCCCCGTGTTCGCAAAAACACTTACTTACTAGATGTAAATCCCCTGAGGGTTTCAGTAACTCAAGACGACGCTACGTTTACCAATAATAAGCAAATACATTTTAGAGATTACGTTAATACATTATTAGAATGAGGCCATAAAAAGTGAATTATAATATTAAACACATATCCGACCACGACTTATGTTCCGGAAAATCTTATGAAATTAGTATAAATAAAATCCGAGATACTTTCGTATCGATCCTATTTCATCGATAACTCGTAGAATTTCTTTTCGATCCATGAATCGTTCTTATATTCCTCCGGCTAGTGGCGGATTTTTCTTAGGCGAGAATGTCATTTAATACTTTTGTTATTATTGATCTCGAATTTTCTTTGCACATTATATCTACGATTCATTTTGGAAAAATAAATTGATAACAGCACTTGTTTTATTAATTTTCTTGTAAGTATTGAATCCGCCACTGCAGCCCTTGGGCCCGTAATCGGAATTGATGGGATGGTCCCTTGCTAGCTTCCGGAGAGTAAATTAGTTTGTCCTGCACGAGGTCATGCGCAGTATATTACTGCTTGTTTGACTATGAATTTATTTATCAGTGTCGTAAGTGGAAGATAAAATGTTCTGATTCGCAGGTCTGTGTTCATAGAATAAGTCAAATTATAATGCTGAATATTATACACCCCACGTGCTATTTTGAAGATTGCCCTAATCATTGTTAGAAGATGAGCGGGTGTTTATTTAATATTTGGTTACCGCGAGTACCGCATCATCCAATTCTGGAACAAATAAGACTCAAATGGACCGATAATAGCATAATAACACTTCTTTGGAAAACACTTCATAAAACTTTGGTAGATAAAGATTGTAGTCCGACCGTTTTCACCCATTAAAAAATAAAATATCGAAAATTCCAGAAAATAATAGATTTAGATATTTTATTTAGCTATCTCGTAGTTCATGAATTCGGCCTCCTTATTATACAACAGGGATATTCTGGCGTTTAGGCCACAAGCAAAACTCAATTTTTTGTTACTCCACCGTTTCGATATATTTCGAAGCAGGTTCTGCTTGTTGGATGTGTGTAGGTAGGTTAGGAGGTGCAATGGCGCATCCGTGGGAGCTAGATCCGCCACTGCCCAACATGTTCAGGTCCAATGGGGCTAAGAGAGCTATAGCCCCCGCATCATTGGTCCTGAACTTACAAGATATATTATTGAAATTGATAAAATGTATCTTTATCCTTTAATAATTAAATATATAATTAAATTTATTGTAAAAAAAGCAGTTCAAACTGCGCATGACCACGTGGAGGACAATAAACTAATTTGCTCTCCGGAAGCAAGGGACATACCATCAATTCCCATCAAGGGCCCTAAGGCAGAGGCGGATTCAAAAATTTCAACAAAAATTCTAGATAAGATAAAAAGTTAGCTACGAGTTATAATACGAATAGAATGTCAATATGTTTGGAATTTAAAGCAAAAAAATTATTTTACACGTACAAATTATTATAGAAATATAAATTTCACTGAGTATAGTGTTTAAAAATCATAAGAATTGAAATAACACTAAATTCACGATTTATTGTTATAATAAACACGCCCCTAGGCAAAGTCTAAAGAACCTGTATAAGAAATCCGCCTCTACCCGAAGGAAACCCGAAGCAAAACCGGGCTAGGATGGGGCTACAGAATTAATGTACACAACCGTGCCAAAGTTGAGTACATATAAAACTAAATTAATATGAATCATAAGACAACAATCATGCAAGAAAATAGTTTTTTAAGTTGTTAAGTTTGTTAAGTTATTTTAAAAGTACTACATCAATGGCAATATAAAGTACAAGGCGACTTTATCTTATATTAGAATCAATAAATTCTTTTACATTGTAGAAGCACTGGTGCAGGAGGTAGTTTTTAACCACGGATTTGAACAGATTCAATTTCATAATGTCTTTTATATTCATGGACAGGGAATTATATAGAACGATTCCCGAATGATAAGGTCCTTTTTGGCATAGAGTGTTTAACCCTCTAGGGCGATGAATATTATTACTATTGCGAGTATTGTGTTCGTGAACGAGACTGTTTCGTATGAAGCAAGGGTTGCACTTCAGTAATTCGGTCTTAACAAACACGACCGTTTCATTAAAAAAATGCAGGGAAGTGTTAGTATATTTAATTCCTTGAATAAAGGTTTACACGAGTTTCGGGGGTGAGATTTACAAATTATCCGAACTATCCTCTTCTGAATTCTGAAAGTTTGAATACTGTGACCGGAAATGCCCCAGAAGGTAATGCCGTAACGTAAATGGGAGTAAACGTTTGCAAAATATACGCAACGGGAAATACGTGGACTAACTGCGTTAACTAAGATTCGGAATGCGTAACACAATTTGCTTAATTGGGAATTAAGATTGTCAATGTGACAATTCCATTTGAGGTTGTCTTGAATATGGAGACCTAAGAATTTTGTATTTGTAACAGTTTTTAATTGTGTTCCGTTTAAAGAAAGAGAAACCTGGGGTAAAGATTTTGTGATACTATTGTGAAATGACATAGACACTGTTTTGTCAGTGTTTACAATGAGACGATTTGCATGGAACCAAGTCGAAAGGTTAGACAAAACTTTTTGAGCATTGGCGTGTTTACATAGTAAATTAGTGTCATCAGCAAAAAGAACCATTTTGCAATCTGATGTGGATGATGACATGTCGTTCACATACAATAAAAAGAGTATAGGGCCGAGAATTGATCCTTGGGGTACTCCGCAAGTAAGTGGCTTTGTTTCTGAAAGACAACGCTCAAGTATTTTATTTTTAGTATAGGATATTTCTACTTGTTGATATCTATCTTTTAAATAAGAAGTTAGCCATTGATGTGGAAGTCCACGAATGCCTAAAGAATGCAATTTGGTAAGGAGAATTCCGTGATCGATGACATCGAATGCTTTGGATAAGTCAAGAAAAACACCCTGAGGATTTTCTCCACTGTCTAGAGATGTGGTAACATCGTTTAAGAAGGAAAATATGGCGCTTGTAGTGGAAAAGGATTTCCTAAAACCGTGTTGATCGTCAGAGAGAATGTTATATTTTGATAAAAAATCTAGAAGACGCTTATAGAACAATTTTTCTAGGATTTTTGAGAAAGTGGGTAGTAGAGATATTGGTCGGTAATTTCCAATATTAAGTTTGTTTCCTTTCTTGTGTAAAGGTTTCACTTTAGCTCTCTTAAATATTTTAGGAAACACCCCTTCCGATAAAGAACTATTAAAAATATTTATGAGTGGATTTAATATAGCATGGGACGAAAATTTAACAATAAACTCAGGTATATCTATGCCTGCTGAAAATTTGTTTTTAATGAGCTGATGATTCTCATGACTTCACTGGCGTTAGTTTCAGAAGTGAACATAGAATTGGGTACGTGGATGGATATAATTGGAGGACATTGATTTGGAGATATTGAGTTCGTTATTTTATCTACTTTTGAGAAGTAAGAATTAAACAAATTTGCGATGTCCTGAGGATTTGATACGATTTTGCCATGTTTAATAGAGAAATATTTTCTTCGCAATTTTCAGTTGACGTGTAATTTTTAACAATATTCCACGTGGCTTCCGTTCGGTTGTTCGATTTTAGTACCTACCTGTAGTTTTCCATAACTTTAGTTGCGTAGACTACTTTTCGAAGAATAATCTTATATTTACGAAAATAATCATGGAATTCGTGTTGTTAGTTATAGAGTTTTGAAAGATAATATAAACGGCGTTTGTTTTTTAAAGAAATTATTATCCCTTGGGTGATCCATCTATTCTATTTCTTTGTATTAACTTGCGTTTTATGGGAAAGCTAGAGTTGTAATGTTTTAGGAATATTGAGATAAATACATTGAATTTGTCGTCAGTGTTTTGGCAATTGGAGACATCTTTCCATGTTTCTTCACGCAAATAATTTATAAATATAGATTGATTTGTCTCATTTAACTCTCTTGAAAACTTGTAAAGGATTTTAAGTTGTTTCAGTTTATTATTAATTGTCAATACTTGAGCAAGGTGATTGCTGTATCCAGCGATAAACACTTCAGAGAAATACGAGATTCCATTGTTGACGATGATTTGATCTAGCAATACTTGAGATGAACCCGAGAGGCGAGTGGGGTCGTTTATCGTAGTAATAAGGTTGAATGAATCGATAAGATTCTTGAATCGATTAATTGGTGAATAAATTGAATATTTCCAATATTAAGTTTGTTTCCTTTCTTGTGTAAAGGTTTCTCTTTAGCTCTCTTTCATTTGTGAATGAATTTTGCAGAGTCGGACGTACTCAGGAATGTATTTGTCATTTAATACAATTAATAAATTTGGTCACTATTTAATGAATTGTTAATTATCTATTTGGTAATTAATTTATAATATTAAAATTCAAAATCGCTATAATATTTTTAAATTTTGTGTTGTTAAACTAATTTTCAAACAGAAATGCTTCCCAGATCCTTTCCTGGTTCAATTACCATTTTCAAATTTAAATATAGAGCATCCCTTTTTGATTACGGTCTAGATCCACCCCTGATGTTGCGTGATTGGAGTTGTGAATGTTATGGGACGATATTAAGAGTGTATTCGTGTTATATGAAATGTCTCCTGAAGGAGTTATGAAATATAATGTAACGTTGGAGTAACCAAAAGCGGGAGTTTACTTGGCCTAAACGCAAGAATATCCCTAATGGGATTTAACTTCGTTTGTTTGGAATATTCGAGATACTTTGTTAGTTCCTGAGATACGAAGAAAATAATATAATTTGCCGGGGGACGACAAATGCAACCTTAATTTCTACCCTTTTGCACCCATCAAAAAGATTCGAAAAACCAAAGACGTATCTAAATATTTGAATTAGGAATGCTGGTGTACAAAACCTTAGATAATATCTCAACTAGTTCGCGAAATATAATGAAAATAGCGAACATTTAAAAATTAACACTTTACCATTTTACTACCTTTGAAATTTAGAATTTCACAAAACCTTTCTAATCCCTTCACAAAACGCACTTATGCCCCTCCGGTGAGTAAGGTGTTGGTGTGCTAGCTTATCAACTAGTAGTCCCGTGTTCAATTCCCGGCGGGAGCAGAAAAAAGTTGTTTTTAAATTAATGCCCCAGCCTTTAAATTAGACCATTCTTACTAAACCCTCGACGTGGGCCAAGTTGTTGGTGAACCCAGCTAACCGACCCACCTACAAACAATGGCCCTACCTCCTGCTTCCTACTTTCTGTCACCTCATGTAGATAACCTTCGATAGCACGCTGCATTTCCCATTTACAAATATTGCAGTGAAAATGTCACGTGTCTAGCTTCTGCAGTTTAGTCTGTGCGTTGATAGATGAGTCTGTCGCGAGAAAAAAAATACTACGGAAGTTGCGAGGAATTCGTACATCAATCAGGCAAGCAGAGGATCGATTTTATAAAACGTGGATTTCCGCTTCACATACCTCATTGATTCCCCAGCTGACCTCGTCTCCACCTGTCTTTATGTTCCTTGCCACGATCCACTGCGTTTAATCACAATCCAGAGCAGGGGTCACGAAACCATTACAAAACATTATGCTAAAAAATTACGACTTACGATCTTTTTAAGACGATCAATGTATTTTATTGTTTTTCTGGAACACAAAGTTTCGACTCGGGATTTTAGATGTCGTTAGTTGTAAAAAAATTGTAAATATTAACAAAATATGCATCGTCAACGGCCAGTGAAAATTGCGACGGACCGGGACTCGAACCCGGGATTTACTGCTCTGGCCGTAGGTGTGCTGTCCACTGCACCACGCGCCTCGACTCCCAAGTTCTCACGCAACTTCCACCCAGCATGTATGACGCGTGGCATGCCAATTTTAACTCACAATTTCCGAGTACCTACTCCGACGCGTAAGTACGCCGAAACCGGATTTAAGTGCTACCCGCATTGGAGCCGCCTGTGGTCACTTATCCCCTCAAGGGGGATGTGACCCAGGCTCACCGGAACAGGCCGGGTGGAAGTTGCGTGAGGACTTGGGAGTCGAGGCGGGTGGTGCAGTGGACAGCACACCTGCGGCCAGAGCAGCAGGTCCCGGGTTCGAGTCCCGGTCCGTCGCGATTTTCACCTGGCCGCTGACGATGCAAACACCCCTCCACGAGTAGGTACTCGGAAGTAGTGAGTTAAAATAAAGAAAACATGTTTACAAAACGGCAGAAATCAGAAAAAACACATTATGGAATTGTGTAATATCATGTTATGTTCAACTGTTCTGTTGTCTCGTTAGTGTTTGTTGTTAATGCAATTGCACCTGACGACGATTCAAAACAAGAGTCGAAACGTGTTTCAGAAAAAAAAACACAATACAAATACATTGAACGACCGTCGTAGGGCATAATTTATGTTTTTATTTTGATTAAAACATAATGTTCTTAAATTGTGTTGCTTGATTGCATGTCATGCATATGACGTAGTGATATGTTCTGAAAGATATTTAAACGTTTATTTCTTTCGAATGAAGCAAATCTAGACGAGACAGTGAACTATTTTCAATTGTTACTCTCTTCTCGCGAATAGCGATTAACGCGTGTTTTGTGATGAGTAATACCGGAAACGAAATAATTGTTAAATAGTGAAATTGGCCGCCATTTTTTGAAGTTGGCGGCGCGAGCGGCGAAGACTCAGCATCACCACTACTACGTCCAACTCAACAAGTATGCCAAATACTCTCCGTAACCTTTCGCATGGTCGGCCTACATACAATGGACTATGATAGCACTTCATGGAGCGTAGGCGTCGGTAAGAGATGCGGTGCAGTGATTCTGACGTATAAAGTTTTAATTTTAACTTATCTAATGAAATTGATTAATAAAACTTCGTGAAAATGTGTGAAACAGTCGGGAAGATATTTATATGTACGGTGGAAATTCTCTATAACGGACTCTAATCGAACCTTAAATTTTCTCTGCTATTCAGAAATTTCGGTCAACATGGAATAAAATAACGGGGAGTGAAAAATGTCCAGTTTAGAGAAATGTCCGCTATTGAGAAGTGTCCGTTAATGAAAGTTTCACTGTATTCAAGTACTAAAGTATATAGCGTTGTCCACATTATCTTACCCCATTTTGTATACACTTCCGATCGATCGGCCCTGCACGGAATGGGATTCGGCAAAATGTTGCCCTGCGTATTAAACTAATGGGTCATATTTATTTATTAGTCTCGAGATATTTTGATATTCTTGGTTTTTCCCTTCGCTAGCTCGAAACTACGATATCTGGATCAGCGATTTATTCGTCTTTCCTAAACTACTTGTTGATAAACATGATTGGAGTATTCATAATAATGCTTCATGTTATGTTTTCCTTTACATTACGCGTGGAGTTATAGTTAAACATAAGTTTAGCCGAGGACTTTTACAAAATCGCATTTCGATTCACACCAGAAATAAACAGCTGAACGAATGGAAATATCTAGAACGGTCGTAATTCTTAAAGCTACGAACAAGACATCCCAGAGCGTCATGTAAAATTTGGATGGTTGATAGATCACATTAATGGGAACAAAAATCGTTAAGGTATTTCGGGAGATAAAAGCACACAAAGATGGAATAATAATAATAATAATAATGATAATGATAATAATAGCGTATGGGTCTCGGCTCCCGTTAATTGTGGTTCATTTTTCTTTCGTTGCGACCCTTTGGGCGGAACCACACTCGCAATTTTGAGGTTCCGTCTTCCACTGCCATCTGGTAGTGGAAGCACGAACTCTGCTTGGGTGTTTTATTCGCTGAGAATTAATTTTGCCGAGATCATCCTTTAATGTTCAAGGGATCTTTTACTTGGAGCATAATCATACTACATGTCGTGTGTAGTGTTTTCGCACCCGACAAATGCGTCGACCTCGACTGGGATGGAACCTGCGCACTCAGCCATCGGCGCCATATAATTACAAATACAAAATAAATATTTATCTTAGGAATAACTGATCACAGTTACCAGTAGTAGTGGTCAATGGGAAATTTATATCAACATAAAAATAAACAAAGTCATTACAATTAAATTGCTCTCTGTGGCGTTTGACATATTCAAATTCAATAAACAACAAGAACACTAACATACAGCTAAAAAAAATTTAAATTACAATTTACAATTTGTAGGGAAAAAAACCAAAACCAAAGTAAAAAATGGAATCTTTTTATTTTAACCGTATAAAATAACATTAATCTATTAACCTATTAAAATTATCTATCTGCTGATAGTATTCTTAATAAATTATATGACTGGGTTATGCGGTTATAAATTATAGACATTCATTTCACCCAACTTCACTTTATTATCATTCACTGTAAATAGCCAACGTTTCGACGCTGATCAGCATCATCAGCGTCATCAGCATCATCAGCGTCGAAACGTTGGCAATTTACAGTGAATGATAATAAAGTGAAGTTGGGTGAAATGAATGTCCATAATTTATAATCGCATAACCCAGTCATATAAATATATTAAATTCATTATTCACCCTCAAGAAATATTCAAAATCATCAAGCTAAAGAGAAATTTAAAAAGGCTAAATCTGGTAATGTAAATAGCCATTCTTTCAATTTTGATGAAAAACTTTTATAACTCGAGCAACTTTTAATTTCTTGTGGCAATTGGTTGAAGTGTTTTGGTCCGATGCAGTGAAACGATTGTTTGAAAATATTTTTTGTTACTCTTGGAAGCATGAAATTTCTATTGAAACCGCTTCTTGTGTTATGATGAAGATTTGTAGTACCTGTGTTGCCACTATGAATATACAAAATGTATGTGTAAAGCGCTTTATTATGGGAATTGAGAAAGTAATGTTGGTGTTCAAAATTCAGATTAAAACTTTTTGGCGAGGATTCACGAGGCCTGCATCTCTGTTTTCAATTAATTTTAAAAGGGCTTATTTTAACAACAAAATATACAATATATATGGCGGGGCTTAATACCCGTGCGCCTTACAGAGGCCCTAAATTGTATCGTGGGCTGTGCATACTATACCCTAGTATTCACTCTCAATGAAGTGAAACAGTTACTAATATTAGAGGTATTAAAATATTTCGATTATTTGGAAGGTAAATGATATCAGTAGCGGAAAAAGAAATTAAGAAGTATTAATAAGTTATAATAAGAAAAAAATTTTTTTTTCTGTCATGGCTATTTTTAAAATATAATTTCAATTTTTAATCTCAGCTATTGTTATGTTACTTAAGTGACTGTTTCGTTGATGCATCGCTGTTAATGAACCGAACCTTAAATAATGTTTTCATTTGGTGTTGTTGAATTTAAGCACCTACATTACTTTCTCAATTCCTTTAATAACCTTCTTATCTTGTGTTCTTACTCTGTCTTTGTGTCACTTTATTTCCTTGCGGAGACGTTTCTGGTCATGTGTAGCCTACCTTAATGTTTCTTTGTTCCTATTAACGTGATTTAACTTCCCCCCATTTTCTTACGTATAGTTCTGGGATACGTTGTATAATCTAAGGCAGACTTCTTTTGATACAAATCAGAGTATGGGATAGTGATTAAAGTACTGAAGACTGCACTTAGTTTTATTATATGAATGGGATGTATAATAAATAAACTTAGCAGTTATAAACTTCGAATTATCACGTCGAGTGCATTAATCAACTTTACTCATAATTTGATATTACGTTTGCAACCATAATTAAATTAAAATTATTAAATCGACGTTTTTTGTAGACATTTATTTTGATATGCCACTACGGTTCAGTAGTGGACTGCTGCCATCGTGAAGTGAACGTATGTGTTTGAACATATAAACAAATGTGAGTGTTCCTTCTGCTGAAACGTTGTGGCATATAATAATAAATAATTGTCTAATAAAATGTCGGTTTAATAATTTCAATTTACTCATAATTTATGTCATAAAACAATTCAATGATATCGAAGGACGGCCCTTCGATTGATTCCTTTCACATCTCTCTGAAAGACACCAAAACCTCAAATCAACTGAACATATACAACTACGGCAACTGTGCACACACGCTCCGTAAGTCGACACGTGTATGTAATCAAGCACGAGCTCCGAAGAACGATTGGAACTCGCCTGAGTACGTTCGGCTGTATTCGGGTCACTTCGGGCCGCTTCGGATCAGCTGGAACCTTGCATTTGGTCCAAACTCAATGTTGTTAAAAATTCGCGTAAACTAGAAGCTAAAAAGATAAAATCAAATTCGGTTCAAAAATGGTCCACCGGGTTATCTGGTACTGGCAGTGGCAAATCTGGGATATTTTTTCTCGGGAGGAATCTTGCTTAGTTCCTCGAGGGACCGGTATGCAAGTTAAGTAAAAATGAAACAATTTCTTCACTCTTCCCACATGTGCATATCAACGAAACATGTCAAAGATTTAAAAATCTAAAAACTTTAACGTTATTTACAATATTAAAACATAACATAAAAAGACAATGGTTCGTCTCATGTGTGACTTCATCATTGTTTATATGCATATTTGAATCGTTGATATGCACATGTAAGAAGAATGAACAATAAATCTTCTGTAACAGAAGGAAGTTTTACATTTACAACATTATTAGTAACAAGTAATTGAACGATACAATTTTTTAAGGCTAATATTTTATATATAATATTAAAATTAATATTTTTTGGGTTGTGTATGTCAGTAAATATTGCTTCTAGAAATGTGAAAGTTTAATCGCTGACCTCGGATCGTATTACTCCTGTGTATTATTACCGCACTATCCCCTACGTAATGAAAGGAAAAACAATAATATACATACGTCAGCATATTACTCCGGAAATAAATGTGGAATCAAAGCATTGCTATCATAAAAAGTCTTAATTTTTGTAGTATTTGTTCCAAGAAGAAGAAGAAAAAGAAAAATTTCGTTAAAATTTATTAATCATAGGAAGAGTTGTATACAGAATNTACTCCGGAAATAAATGTGGAATCAAAGCATTGCTATCATAAAAAGTCTTAATTTTTGTAGTATTTGTTCCAAGAAGAAGAAGAAAAATTTCGTTAAAATGTATTAATCATAGGAAGAGTTGTATACAGATCTTGTGTTATCAAATGATACAGTATACCAGTAAGTATAAGTACATAACTTGGATATCAAACGATTAATTATGAATCATGTCGCCCAGTCTATTCATTCGCCTTCCAAGGCTGGGTGCGAATGCGAGTGGAACTACCGTGAGTCAACATCCGCTATTCTGTGAAATTTAATATGAAAAATATGAAATGTTTCCCTGAAATAATATAAAAGCTTCTTTGGAACTTGCATACTTAAATTACATAATACTTAAAATAATTTAGAGAAGCATATTCCATTCATTTTTTGTTAACTGAAAACGTATATTAACTATTAGGTATAGCTTCCTTAAGATGGAGTTTAGTTCGGTTTCTGATCTTCTTTAGGGTGTATTTCTCTCTTTACCAGCAGTATATATTTCATAGATCCACACTCGGACAATAATCTTAATTGTTTAGCAACAAAGGAATTGTTAATATTTGTGTTTAGTAACACTTAGTCTAACGCAAGAATAATGGCATGAGAGTTTTAGAAATAAATAGAGGAATGCGCTTATAAATTTGTTGCTAATTAGATTTTCTATCCCGTAGCAAATTAGTGACAAATTCATATGTAGGTCGGTCGCTATGAAGCGTTGCTAAGAGACATAAGATAGGCCCTCCCGTGGCTAAGGGGTTAGCGTACTCGCTCGCTCGAAGTCACCCACCTCCTCTCACCCCATGTAGGTAAACATCAATAGCACGCTATTGATTAATGTACATTTCCCATTCACAAGTTCTACAACGGAAAAAAACGAGACATATTAGAGGTTGAGGCCGTGAGACCTGCTCTTCCACCTAGCCATAACTTGGGTTGAAGGATTTGGGAAAGATGTTGGGTTGCCGTGTAACTTAACGATACCCTACCTATTATAGTCTGAAGTAAGCGAGGGAAACCTCACCTAAAGTAATGCCAGACTCAGCTCGGGGCCCCGTGTTTGCCAAACACGTACTTATAATCCTTGCTGTTGATTATAGTTTGATTGTAGTGTGTCTCTCTTGTCTTTTCGGTCCTTCCTTGTCCTCGCGGTCCCTGTATCGTCATGTCTTCTTGTCACATCTGACACTGACACTGACTTCGTATCTGACGCAGCCTCTCCCACGCCACACCGCATTTGCCAGATGAGAAAATTTCTTCAGAATATAACTCAGTTTCTGAGGCATTGGCAGATTTGTTTAGTCCCATGACAAGGAAAAGGTTTTATTACCGCTGCCTAACTCATTCAATATCATGCATTCTTGTATCTTATACAAGTATCATTCTTTTGTTTAACATCATTGAAATTTAATTTAAGAGAAAGTAATCTCATCATAGATTTAATAACTGATGAGGCAACAGATTTAATTTCATTCTTAGCTTAGTCAACATATATTGAAGCATTATATTGCATACCACTATGTCAAGCTCAAATACTAACAAAATCTACACCTTTGCCCTCAATTACAAGTTTATGAGATCTCTCCACTTTGAACTCCCCTGTGAAATGTATCATCTGTTCCATATATTCCTGTAAGATGTTGTGGCCACTTGAAATGAATGGCCGTTTGGCGTTAACAGATGGCCTCTCAATGGCCACTTTTACTAGAACTTCCTGAACGTGTAACTAAATGAGTGTTCACTAACCGATCAATAAATCTTGCGTCTTTCACCAACCTTATCTCCCTCAGGGGACTTACATCTAGTAAGTACGTGTTTGGCAAACACGGGGCCTCGAGCTGAGTCTGGCATTACTTCCACTTACTTGTCAAGGCTCCTTCCTTTCTCTTTCCTGACCTTCCTTGGTCACCTCTTGTTCTTTTCGATCCCGACGCTATTAGGGCTAGGGTATCTTTCATTTTCCTCATTTCTTGCCCCACCCCTCATTTTTTGTCCTCAATGTTTTGAGATATATTTTGGTATGTTGTAATTCAGGAGGGTTTTTAGTGGGTATGGTTGAGTCATTCGACGAGTCATGTTGGCTCTCTTTAGTGCGTAACTGCATTTTCCCTACCTGTACAAGTTTTTAGGGCTCCGATGACCGTTGATGTCGACATGAGCCGTAAAAAAAGCAAAAAATTTTTCCATCGTGTAGGGATTGGTACTCCCGGTAGCAAAATGTTCGACATAACAATTGCGAGAATTAACATAGAGGTGCTTCTGAGAAATGAGAATTTATGGGACAGTCAAGGTGCATAGAATGGTAAGGTGGCCTAACTTTCGCGGCAGTTCGAAGCTGATGACGTTAAGGTAGACACTTTGCAAGTACAAAGTCTAGGAAAACGGCCATATTTTCCTATGAGTTTCTACGATACCGGATGAATTGCTATATATCTGGCGGATTTAATTGTATACATCGCTTATATAAGAAAGAATCTTTATGATCCGTAGAATAATTTAGTAGTTTCTAAAATAAAATAGTGTTCTTCAGAAGTAATTTTATAATTATTCTTTGTTTAATCCTTGGATTATTATGAGTTTTTCACGCGAGGAAGTTGGTAGCAGTAGACGATATTTGTACAACTTCCGCTTCTGGTTTTGATATAAAAAATTAAATTAAAGAACAAGTAATAAAACAAACTCAAATGTATCGTAATTTTGCACGCCATATGAATTTCCCCACTTTCTGTTGTGTATCTCAAGCAAATCAATTTTCGGCGTCGAAATTAAGGATAGTAATGGTTATGTCAATATAAGTTAACAAACCTAAGTTGAAATGATTGATGTGATAAATGGTTATCATGCTAATGATTTTTTTCTTTTCCCTCTTCTGTCTTAATTTGGTTGAAGTGTCATTGCTTTGAATATTTATATTGCACAATAACCTAGTATCTTTTTTAATAATTATGTTTTATATTTAACATTTCGTTTGGCAGTAAAATAAAAACAATGAATTAAATATGTTTACAGTGATATCCTAATACTTATATGTTATTGAAAATGGAATCATTTATTGTTTGATTTGTTACATTCTAATATGTAAACAATATGAAGTAAAATGGCAACCGTAACCTTTTGTACTATTACTAAGCTGGATTCTTTTTCTTCTTACAGCTCGTACTGATCAAGAAACGCATCTCTAAGAACACTATTCAAATATTTTAAATTATATCGTCTCATTATTGTCAAATGAAGTTATTAATAACTCTACATTACTTTATTTAATTCCAGTGCCCATTAACTCGTATGAATAACGGGTCTGCTGTGGCGTCATCACGTTTGCTAAGACCTTACTATTCTATGCCCCTTGGGAGTAGTGACAGGGTTGGTTTACAAAACACAAGATATTTCCACGCAAAATATTACAACACATGCTTGAGAGTGGACTGAGAATGAATAGGATAAAGTAGAAAGAAGTGAACATTCACTGAAAAATAATCAAGAAAAGGACGATTCCCAATACCGCAATATCGAAACAAAAAAACCCAGTTATTATTGTAATATGTTTTTCATCCAAATTGTATACCTTATGTGACATTACCATTACAGAAAATCATATCTAAAGCTTTAGCTATTTGGAATTTTTATTTTTGCAACTCTTTACTGATTTGAGTCATTTTTTATATATTATTCTTCAGGATCATTTATTGTGACATCTTTTTTTTTCTTTTTCAAAGAATGAGATTATTGATGTAATACCAAAAAGAAACGAACTATCCTTAATGATATCCAGAGTTTCATGAAATAAGTGTGACTGGCAACCACTGCATCCATATTTTAAGGTAACTCACCCCGATAATGCTTATGCGGTCACCTATCGGCTGGTTAATATTAGCTCTCCGGTTACGGAGATTACGTTGCTGTTATGTTGTCAAATTTATTGCGGATCTTATTCTTCATGAAGACTCGCTTCTTAATGCCGTTACTAAATAGTTACGTAAATAGTATATAGAAAATAATATATTCGTTTGCCGTAGCAACACGGGTAACCGTCTGGACCTGATTTCGAAAAATCTACTTCTTAGTAAAATAAAATATAAAATGTCTTATAATATAAAATCTGATGTAAAAAAATCTCCAATAGCTGCGAAAATTGCAGGCTCGTTTCCGGAACCCGCTATACATGCTCTCTTACAAGGGATTGGCTAAAGGCGACATGACGAAATCTACCTAATATTTTTTGATAGAATGTGTTCATGATAATTAGTTACAGGTAAAATATTGTCCGCTGAGACGCACTGGAAGTAGTTTTGAAAAGCGTTGAAAATGGCAAACGAAACAGCTCATACGGATACGTATACTTTTGTATACATGTATGAGCGACTCGTATAAGATACATGTATCGCACCTTTTCGAAGCGATTTGTGTGAGCTCCGACACTAATACCCCATACATGTTATACGGCAGCTGATATACTAATCTACTAAAGAAATAAACTAATCTAAACATAACCAATTAATATAATATGCACTACTCAACACTTAATATTCCAAGAATCAATTGATTATGTGAAATACGAATGACAACAATCATATAACCTACAAAGAGCACAGCTTGATTGTAATGAAGCGTGGCGGTGCGCGCTCTGGCCATGGGTATCCTGAATGAAGCTCATACAAAATGCATCGGGGTTTGTCTGAGGACTTGTCAAAGAGTGACTATATGGCACTAGCTCATACAAAATAGACATGCATCTCATACAAGTCGCTCATACATGTTTACAGGTGTAAACGTACCTAATGGAAGGTTTGTACAACCCGAGCAGATGATGCACGACAGCTGTGCGTCCAGTTTTCGGACTCCCGCCTTAAATTCCTCATTAAAGATTAAACTGTCAGTTCATTATACCTGGCCATAAAATTAAACTGATAGGCACATTTAATCCTAACTCGAATTTTTTCGAAATATCAGTCCTTTGAAACAGTTATCGCGGAAGTATGAAACTGCAGATTCTTGATGGTAACAATTCATTTGAACTCTTCGGTTTAGATACTAATTTAGTTATTATCGCAAGAATCTACAAATATATCTCAATTCAAAAGAGCGTATTGCAAATAAATGGTGATAAAAACTATAGTCACGATAAAACAAAATAAATGAAGTAGAATGACGTAGAATCTATTAATTAATTTCGTTCCTTTATCATTGACTTCTCAATTTAAATTACATTCACAAAAGAAAACACTACCTGGTGCAGTTGAAGAATTTCCCGGGGAAAAAAATGTGGAGGATAAGTGTGACGACGGGAACGACACGCGGCCCCAGAGGGCTGTACGTAATTCCTACCGAATATTCTCACACATTTTTGGCATTTTCAACAATTAAAAATAATTCCAATGCCTCTTAGTACTTAATATTTTACCTGCGTTCTTATGATTATGGACAATTTCTACCAAATAAAAACATTAACATGATGCCCCTCGATCGTGTAGCTGGTTGCCTCCAAAGAGCTGCTGGTTCGGGAACAACCACCACGTGATATAACTGAAAGATATGGTTATTAGCGAGGTAAGCACTTCACAGGGACAATGATATTTGAACATACGTGATTTTATCTTACGAGAGTTTAATAATTATTATTATAAATTTATTGTCCAAAAAACAGTACAAACTGCGTATGACCACGTGGAGGACAATAAACTAATTTACTCTCCGGAAGCAAGCTAAGGACCATCCCATCAATTCCGACCAAGGGCCCTAAGGCAGAGGCGGATTCAAAAATTTTAGGAAAAATTCCTAGATAGGATAAAAAGTTAGCTACGAGTTATAGTTATAATAGAATATCAATATGTTTGTAAATTAACGCAAAAAATTTACATGTACAAATTATTATCGAACTATAGATTATTCTGAGTATATTGTTTAAAAACCATAAGAATTGAAATAACACTAAATTCACGATTTATTGTTACAATAAACACGCCCCTAGACAAAGCCTAGAGAACCTGTGTAAGAAATCCGCCTCTACCCGAAGGAAAACCGGGGCCAGGATACATTTTTAAACTAAAAAATGCAAAGATTCGCATTGAGTATGTAGTAATCACTTAGACGAAGTTATAGGATTCACTTACACAATTTTAAGAAATCATTGGAACGAAATGGAATTGTTTTACTAGACGAGAGGGGCAAAGCTACAATAAACAACCGTACAGCGAGTGGAAGAGCTTGAGGGTCATTCTTTGATTTCCGAAAAAATAATAGTGGAGTCACGTGGGCACATTGACGAGATCCGGGGCAACTGGCGAAAGACGAAGGCAGCTTTTTCTTCGAAAAACATTGACGATAACACAGATACGCACAAAAAAATTGGTCCGTTCCAACAACTAGACTTACGTAATGTATTTTAATGCGTTGAATATGAATCCGAATTTAAAATTACTCCATCACCCCAGTATGTTTTCTACATTTTTTCCGTATTTTTCTCGAGTGAAAATAGAGTTGGAGCAATTCTGGCCCCTGATTCGGATTCAGCGCGCCAAAACACATAAGTGTACATGAATTAAGTCTTCGGAACAGAGCAATGTGTGTGTGTGTGTTCCCGTGTATTTGAAGTCGTATTAGTGTACTTGTAAGTTACGCATCGCAATGTTGGCACAGAATTTCAATTCCAACCTGCAATTTCCATATTGTGCTCGTGGGGGAGGTGTGTACATGAAGTTTTTGTTTCCAAGGATTCTGAGGTTGTAGCGCGTGTCTGAAGGAGTCCACCGAGTTTTGCGTCTTTCTTACGGCGTTGGGTGGTGCGACTTTCTTACGGCGTTGGGTGGTGCGACTTTCTTACGGCGTTGGGTGGTGCGACTTTCTTACGGCGTTGGGTGGTGCGACTTTCTTACGGCGTTGGGTGGTGCGACTTTCTTACGGCGTTGGGTGGTGCGACTTTCTTACGGCGTTGGGTGGTGCGACTTTCTTACGGCGTTGGGTGGTGCGACTTTCTTACGGCGTTGGGTGGTGCGACTTTCTTACGGCGTTGGGTGGTGCGACTTTCTTACGGCGTTGGGTGGTGCGACTTTCTTACGGCGTTGGGTGGTGCGACTTTCTTACGGCGTTGGGTGGTGCGACTTTCTTACGGCGTTGGGTGGTGCGACTTTCTTACGGCGTGACTTTCTTACTGCATTTCCAACAGCAGCTTTTACTAGCGCGTGTCGGGGAGGTGCACTGCCAATTATGTATACTGTAAGTCATGTAACTTTGCAATATGACTACGTAACACAAATTGCCAACGTCTACGAATTTAAGTAATATGCAAATACATATTAATAGTAATCTCTAGGGCGTCTATTTGCTGTAAAGAAATACAAGTTAGTATCACAACAAGCTAAGACAAAAGATGAGAATAGTTCCACATGTTCGATGCGCCACAAGAGCAAGTGCATTGAATTGATGGCCCATGTTGGCAATGGACTTAAGTTTTGAGAAATTCGAATGTCCTGCCAACATAACGCGAGGTACAAATATGAACGATGGCGAAGTAACAGCGTTGGCTACACTGAGTACAGGCTCTGTACAGTTAGACTGGCAATAAATAAATAATTTATTGTCAAGGGAGCTGAACTGCCTGTGAGCACATTGAGGGCGATAAAGTAATGTACTGCGACTAACATACGATGAACTAATAAACACTGCATGGTTCCCGTTCATTATTTTTTTTCTTCACTTGAATTTCTCTTAGAGGCAAAGTAAGACGACTTTGAGTACACAAGGTTGGGAGCGAAACACACGGAACGAGAAGAGCAACAACAATTAAAAACAAAGCCATATTGGAGGAGATGTAGAAAACGAGGAGAGCGAGAAATAAACGAGAAACCACGAAAATACGAATAAAATTGATATAAGAAAAAGAAGAGAACAAATATTATTTCACCTGCCTCGTGTTCAATGGTCCACCGAACGGAAGAGTAGCGATGGGAGACAGCGTCCCTATCTCTCGCGTGTCTTTTCGCTTCCACGCTGCTATTCTATTGCTCTGTTCGCGCGATTTGTGTATCCCGATGACTCACCGACAGGTCTTTGTAGGTTGAAGATCTTTACTGTGAGATTTCGCATACAGCGAATACTCACCGAGGCGGATTTTCATACAGACTCGCTCGGCTCTTGCATCTGTAAATCTCGAATTAATTGTTACGATTTATAAACATTACTTCCCGAAAAATCTATAGTTCGATGATGATAATTCGTACTTCTGAAATAACGTTGTTGCGTTTCATTAAATAAAAATCTATTTGTATTATGTTAATATTATGACATGTACCGAATTATTTTTATCGTTAGATGTGTGCTGAAATGTTAGATTCGCCTGTGCTTTGGGGCCATTGATCGGAATGGGATAATCCCTTGCTTGCTTCCGGAGAGTAAATTAGTTTATTATCCTCCACGTGGTCTTACGAAGTTTGTAACTGCTTTCTTCTACAATAAATTTATTAGTATTATACCTATCCTACGATTCAAGTAAAAGTCTGAAGCCATATACCATCGTAACAAACACAAACTTAATGGGGATAACGTTGATCTATTTTCATCAATTCTTTAATTTGTAGTGTTCATTCGGAGTTACGCAGTGTTGCCGCCATACCTAGTGGAAATTATGACAATGCACCAATCACGGAGACACGCTATTCAGTGTGTTATTTCCATTAAGTTTCCAGCAATTTTGAAGAATTTCTTGTTTGAATTTGTTGCCAACTTGCTCCTCACATTGCGCGATGGTATCTGAGCGCACATAAAGATCTTTCAATTCTTTTACATCTACTTTAGACACTAATGTTCTCTGACACTAACCTCACAGAACATCAGCTGTTTACAAAACCGCAGAGCGATTCCAGAAATGGCTGTTTCCCTATGAGTTTGAGGTTTATTTCTTTGAAGTTGGCATTGCGTTATTTATTTACTTCTTGGGCAGCCATATTGAATTTTCTCTATCTACTTTCGAACTCGAAGTCATGTGACTTTGCCGAAAACAAAGCAAGATGGTTACCTAACTTGCGTTACCAACTTCATTTAAATGGGCTCTAATGACCTCGATGTAGAGGAGCCCTAAAGCCCCATTAAAAAAAAAACTTCATTTAATTAATGCCAACGGAATTTAAGCAATAATAATAATAATAAATTTATTGTCAAAAAACAGTACAAACTGCGTATGACCACGTGGAGGGAAAAAAACTAATTTAAATCCGGATAAATATTAATAATGGTTACAAAAGTGAATATTTTCTGTAAAAAATACCAGTTAATAACACAACGAACTAAGACAAGGTAATATTCGTTTCACACTCGAAGCACAAAGAACAATAAAGCGCCACCAGAGCACGTGACTGCAATTGGTGTTCGAGGTTGGCGATAATTTAAGTTTAAAGANGAAAGAACTGCCAACATAACGCGAGGTACACTCATCATTACCCTCATGATCGATGGCAAAGAAAAAGCGTTGGCAGTGCTGTGCACAATCACTGCAGAAACATCGAAGTAGTTAGACTGGTAATAAATAAATAATTTACTGTCAAGAGAGCAGTTATAAACTGCGTACGAACACGTTTAGAACTATAAAATAATTTACGGCGACTAATGTTCAATGAACTAATAAACGCAGTGCGTTCCCCGTCGTGTTTATTTCTTACGTTAATTACTTCATCTTTATTTCAAAGTAACATTACTTCGAGAACACATCAATTGTAGCGTAAGAAATTTTTTATTTTCTATTATCTGAGAAACTGAGCCTTGCTCGCAGCGATGTCGTGTTTTTATAATGCGCGCTGCAGAATACTCAATAATGAGGACGTGGTGTCTATTTACTATCTCGGGAACAAAACGTTGTATAATCATGCGGAGACTGCGCATGAAAACTGCAATACGACTCAACAGTCTTACGTACAATACTTTGAAATGAATATATAGGGGTACTCGCAGTTCACGCACATGTAGGACGCTGTCTTTTTATTTATTCTGGGATTTATTTATGTGTCTAGTTCTTGGAGGCGTACTTGCAAATTCATAAATACTGCTCATTTGTTATTTCTAATAATAATAAATTTCGCTAATAATAAATAAATAAATACATCCCGAAACACTATCAAGTAGTGTCTCTAGATAACGTACCGTCATGTCTCCTCTCCACCTTGTAATTAGTAATTAGGCTATTTTTAACCTATGACGCTAATTCTTATGTATGAACCGATACCATGTTGTTAAGGAAATATTTTTATTGATGAAATTATTAGTTTCTTTCGTCGAACTACAATAAAATTTTATGCGAATTATACTAGTAATTTATGACTACACAGCGAGGAGTTAGTGTGGTTCGCTAGATGACCGGGATTCGATCCCCGGTAGTGTGTGCGAATTTTCATCACACCTCAATATCCATACTTACTCCCAGGTCTACTCAGCCTGTTGCAAAATTAATATTGGGTCTATCCTGGGGTCAAACCGGCCAGAACGAGATACTGGTCCCATCTCCTCCTCCTAGTATTTGAGGAGCTCTACCCTCCGTAAACCCTATGGGCTCACTTTGGGACCTGTTGTGGGATTGTTTGACTTAAACTTGACTACATCCTGTTAACTTCTCGCGCTTTAACGCTGTATTTCAGTAATTTAGACGATAAGAATATTCGAGCTCTTTTCTATTTATTATACTAGGAAGAATATACTCAGTAGTTTTTATTTAATTAACCGTATTTAATTATCTCAATTTCATCGATATGCTCTATTTTGATAATGAATTTTAAATGATTCATTTAGTATATAAAATATTTAATTGACTTTATCTTTAGATTGATTAAACTGAATACTTGATAATGTTAATAAGTCCTTCCATATTAGTAATACTTTTTTCTTGAAACGTGGCCGCACAATCGAAGAGTTTGACCAACAGTCCACCCGAAGCTAAGTTTCGAGATGAAAAGATATTTCAAATAATGGAAAAGAGCTAGCTTTCATACAATGAGTTATTTATTCATCTGCCTACAATCAACATGATTTTTTCTCTACACTCAAACTTCCGATGTCCCTCTTTTTCGGATAATCTCTCCTCCTTTTTATTTTATTTGTTGGCAAAATAAGAGTGCTTTTTGAGAATGAATATCATTAGTGTAGATAATTATTTAGCCGGTTACATGTTTATAATATTTTTCATACGTACGAGTGAACATGCTATTCTCCAGCAGTCGATGGAAATAATGTGGGAATATTGACATGTGTTACAAAAAACTTTTTATTCTTTTTGTATTTTCCTCGAGTTATTTTTCATGCTAAATGATTAGAGTGACGTAAGAAGCAGCTTATGAATTTACTGCAATTGAAATTTAATTTACACTTTAAAACACATTGTAAAGGAAATGGTATAATGTTGCAATGTACGTTTATGATCATTTCCAGATAATGACCTTGGTAATGATTCCTCATTTCTGGTAATAATTTAACCTCGCCTTTTTTTACTATCACTACTGACAAGCAGTTGAAGAATGCACCAACTTATTTGCTAGTGGTTGGCTACCCTTAGCGACACCATCGTAGGAATTAATTTTCGCACAATTAGAGGAAGCGGAAATAATGAAAACACGATACAACTTATGAACTTTTAGGTCCAGGACTAACCACGTCTCACCAACGTTTCGGCCATCTTGCTGTGACCTTGTTTAGGCCAATGTCAGAGTAGGAAAGACCTAAGTCGCTGTCGTACTCTGCGACGCACGGTACGACAGTGACATAACTCTTTTATACTCTGACATTGCTCAGAAGTTCGCAGTAAGATGGCCGAAACGTTGGTAGTTATGTCCAATGATACGCGGTTTGTCCGGGACAAACAAGTTCATACCGACTCTGGCCGCGAAAGCCAAAGTTTACACAATACAACTTAGTGTGTGCGTTTAAATATTTTTGACAAATTCTATTTAGGAGAAAGGAATCAGCGTGACTGGATGTTGGACTGTTGGCTGGGATTCGATTCCCGGTTAGGTATTCCTTCATCACATCTGACTGAGTCCCAGATCCACTCAGCCTGCTGTGAAATGAGTACCAGGTCTATCCTGGGATGAAACCAGTTAGAGCCTCATCTCGTCCTCCTGGTGCCGAGGATTAGTAATTGCGGATATCTACCCTCATGGAATCCCATGGGCACCTTAGGGGCCAACGAAGGGGACGATTTGACTATTTAGAAGAAAAGTTATTATGAAAATATTTCTCGAGATATAAATTAATCGGGCGATCCATGTTGGGGCAATCCACGACGTCGGACATTGTCGATAGGGCATTGCTTCCCTAGAATCTTTCAACGCTAACATTAACGGTCCTTTCACTTAGGGAAAATAATTGTTATAACGCCACGAGACATTATTTGCGCTTCACAGAACATTTACACAAAACACAACCACATTTCTTAAGTAGTGTAACTTCGCCGTTTTCATGAAAGAGTATTGTAATGTAGAAATCGCTTCGGGAGAGATGAATAACTGAAGTGCAGGAGGGTATTTGCCCCATACGTTGATGTTCCGTCCTTCCCTCTCGAACTGCCAAAAAAAAAAAAGCGACTCCGGTGGCTCAGGAGCTAGCATGCTTGCCAGCCACCGAGTTGCTCCGGGTTCGATTCCCGGTAGAACAGAAAAAAATGTAGCTTTTAAAAAACCCTCTTTCTATCCACCTCTTACTACTGCTAGTATCACTAACTCTTACTATTACTAACTACTCCTACTAATACCTCCACGTGGGTCAAACCTAGCTAACCGATCCACCTACTAACAATAACCCTACCTCCCACCTCGCATCGCTCCGTATAGATAACTTTCAATAGCACGCAACAAGTACTACAATTTAAAGGAAGCTTAAAAGTGACGGGGTAGATAGTGAACCGAATCAAAGAATAACGGAATAAAACGTAAGATACCTTTCTGAAATAAGAAGTGGCAATGAAGACTTGAGCTCCCTTTCGCGCGCGTTTCTGTCGTATAATCTATTTTTATTCGAAAATTTTATTTGTTTTACAATAACTCATTAATTTTTAAACTTGCGTTAAAACGCATTTTTGTCTGATCGAAGAGAATACACCGTGACGAAAACAACTTTATGTAATATAGTTTTTCCTTTCAAGAGTTGCTTCCGCCAGTGTGTCTTTTGAGGTGCACTGTCGGGAGGTACCCTGCGGAGGATCCTCTGGGCCCTGGCCGTGGTACTCGACTGCCGCCTGTTCCCAGACTGCCTCCTAATGTGATGAGCGAACGATTTAAAATATTTTAATCTAATTTATTTAATCGCACAAAGTAAGTTTATTGTGTTTTTATTATTTCCACTACTTTTGATGGTGCGAGAATTAATTCCTACGGTGAAATCGCTAAGTGTTGCCAACTGCTAGCGAATGAAACGACGAAGTAAGAGTGTGTATTCTTCCACTGCTCATCGGAATGATACATTATTTAAGTTGCCAGCAGGAATAGTAAAAAAATGGCAGCCACGTTAAATGATTACCAGAAGTCTCAAATGAGGAATCATTACCAAGGTCATTTTCTGGACAATCTTTGTATTTAGATATTTGTTGAATTCAGGAGGGTTTTTAGTGGGTATTCAGATATTCGGCGAGTCCCACACACGGGGAGGAGTCACTACGGCTCTTCTCTATGGTGCGAAACTGCATTTTCCTCCACCTGCATGGGCTCTAATGACCTTGTTGTTGACGAGCCCTTAAAGCCTCACAAAAAAAATTCTGGACAGGATCATAAACTTACATTGCAACACTATACTATATATTATACTATTTCTTTATAATTTGTATTAAAATATGAATTAAATTGGAATTGTATTATAATTTATAAACAGCCTTTTGGGTCACTCTAATCACTTAGCACGAAAAATAACCCGAGGAAAATACAAAAAAGAATAAAAAGTTGGCACATGTCAGTATTATTTCCATCGACTGCTTCAGAGTGAGATATAAAGGTGCGGGTAAATGCTCAGGAGTGAAAGATGTGGCGGAATGAAAGTCAGGAGAAACGGGAGGACCCCGAGAAAACCTGCCGCGAACCCGCTTTGTGCACCAGTGCAAATAGTACTTGCATCAAGTGTGTCATCAGAGGTTATGCCCATCGTGAGGGGTCGCCCTTTCTAACATCCGTTCCGTAGAGACAATTGAAAAGATGCCGAGGCAGTTAATAGATTTTCACGATTCCTTTGGTTGGTAGGTCACAGGTTCAGTGGACGAGCTAATGCGAGGAAAGGGACAAGTTTGTTCAGGAAAGTCCGACTGTAAGGTGATGTTCGCAAAAAGATAGTAGTGGCAGTCATGACGGCTCCGCCAACTCAAAGCGCGGCAACTCTAACAGAGCATGAGGTAACACCGTAACCGCATCATCTATAATGAGTCCATGGGTGCTGCTGGTCATGAGGAAGATAGAAAAAATTTTCAGAATACATTCGTCATTTCGTTATATTTAGGATACTGAAGCTTAATAAATGCTTGCAAATTGATTTCTAATACCGGAGATGAAATTGTGTCATAACCGCTTCTGTATTAGACGAGTTGGCCACTTCGTCTCATTGATGAACACTGTCAAGGGGCACCGCGTGGAGGATCCTCTGTACCCGAGTGGTGAACCACCTCCTTATGCCGGGAATGACGAGGGTGATGTGCGAACGCGTTGAGGAGTGAATGATGATGTGTGAATGTTGCGGGGGAATGAAAGGCGGGGGTAAGGGAAGGCCTCGAGAAAATCGTTTTGTCCACCCCTGCAAATTCTATGTGGTTCAGCAGGGAGGGATTTAAACCAGTCTCATCAGAGGTAGAAGGCAAGCGCGCGAAGCACTACACCACAGTTCTCTAATCTCAAGATAGGTTTTGGTATTAATACAGCATGATAAGTTATGAAATTATAAAAGGAAAAGAAAATAGCGTGGGAAAAGACTGTTCAGAGATAAGATAGTTGTGAGCCTGTGCATCGATTTCAGTTGTACAAATATGATAGAATCAGTTGACCTACCGTATCGCGAAAACAATAAGTGGTATACAATTGTTATCCAGTTTTTTAAGTTTAAGTTCTTTGTGTAGTGAGTAGAAGCATGTTGGGAGGCACATTATGTACTTAGAGTCATTTTAATTCAATTTATTTTCAAACGAAATTATAAACGTAAGAAAAACTTATTCAATAAGGAAGAATACGATCCTAAAGCTTCCTAGAAACTATTAGTAATCGGTCGTTCTTGACAATAGAGTTAGTATGTCAGAAGAAAAGAAGATATATTTAAAAAAAACTCCCTTTCAGAAATAAAATATTTGACAAAGGAACAGAAGTTAACGGGGAGATATGAGAGAGATTTGTTTTGTCAAAGTGTAGCATGTGGGTAATACGTGAATCCGTATGGATGATAATTCATCCATTTTAATTTCAAATTTGGGGATAGTATGCATACTGGGTAAATTGAAACTCGTATTAATTTCTTTTGTTTGAATCAATAAGTTATCGTCTCTCATATCCATGCTATTAGATATCATTATATTCTAGTTTATATTATGTGTAGTAAAGTGAATTCATCAAGAGGTAAAATCTTAATATACTTCTACTTTCCATTGTTTTAGTACTTTAATCGCAACTGAGAATGATACGAAATATTTTAATGCATATTTATTATTCGTGACAGTAATGTTTATATCTGAACTAAACATAGGTTCCGTTGTGTCCAATATCCCACCACGTGTTACTCAGTTTTCCTTTTGACGCTTCAATCGGATTTGCTGCGATGGTTCCTTGCTTCCGGAGAACAGATTAACTTACATTTCCCTCGTGGTTATGCGAAGATTTTTTCTCTATTGAGGCAATAGTATTTATTTATTAGCGCACGTAACGTGCGCGGGATTCCCCTACTATGCATCTCTGCCCCTCCCACTACACCTAGGGAATCATGTGATACGTTGCTGGAGTCGTCTGGACTTCACTAGGAGGCCATCGCTCAAGCTCCTGTCGAATAATTCCATCTGACGTCGCCTCCGTTATCACTTACGCTAACACACGAAAATTTAAATCTTTTTATTTAATGAGATCGGTTCGCATTTTTCACACATAAATCAACATTTGCCTGTTCAAGAATTTCTTTTACAGACAAGATTTAGTTTACTGCATTTATAGAGGTAACATGATTTTTACGAATTAAGTTTTTAAATCTCACCAAAAAAAGTTCATCCGCACAAAATCACATGTTTCATTTCACCATATTTAAATCTATTTCCAAGATATAATATTCCTTTATCCGTTACCAAACTTGACCAATGAAATATAAAAATCGTTCTGCGAATATTTCTTAAGATCTTCTGTTACGGAAGAGAATTTGTTTATATATGAAGCATGCTTGAGTTACTGACTCTGCCCCGGATTCATTACATAAAGCATGGAGGGACTTTGTAAACACATGGAGCTCTAGTAGAAATGGCGATATTTCTATATTTGTGAATACGTAATATATNTTTTTTTTTTTTTTTTTTTTTTGCGTATTCTACTATGCCTTTTCAATCGGGGATAATTCGAAATACACATTCTAAATAAAACTGTACCTTGACTTTATAGACCTAGAAAAGACCAGTTTTGTCCGGAATGCTTCGTTCTTGGAACTTGTTTAAAAGTTTAAAGATTCCTATGACAGTAATGAAAATTGTAAGTATTTAAGATATGCAAAATCGTGAATGGTTCGCCTTGGAATGCAACCTGACAATCATTCGCGTTCCTCTTCCTTGGAAGTAATACGATCTTCACATTCCGCTAGAAACTTGCGTCTTGTATTTCTTAAAGGGAATCTGTCTTTTTCCGTCACGGACAAAGCGATGAGAAAATCACCGAATCTTCGGAAGTGGATCACTGACCGGTTCACTAGCGTCACTCGCGTGTTTTCTTACGTCACATTCGCGATTTTTACCGGATGCGCGGAACACAGTTATCTGCATAAACCGATTTGATCTTCAAGGATATTCTATTCACTATAACATTCCAACGATGTATTTGATCACGGACATTACAACAAAACAATAAATGAAGGAGAATAAGGAAAACTTACGATAGTCGACAGGAATGTTGAAGAATGCGATGGGTGTCTTCTCCCACAGATCTGCGTGAAATTATCAGACCATTTTTGGTCACACTCGGTTGACCAAGAAAATTTCGGGATGTCGATTTTCCATACAGAATTGAAGGTTTATTTCGTCGTATCACTTTTTGACACTAGTTTCACTTCCGGACTCGTACGGATGAATGTGACGTAACTCTGCGCAATGATTCAGTTGCGTATCACTGTTTCGTTCCGTCCCCAAACACGAAGAGGTTTTACGTAAGCGGGAATGCGCGTTGCACGTCGCACGTTCGCGACGGAGCGTAGCGGCACGTGCTCTGTCTCCACTGACAGCTATCTCCAGACTGATAAGCGACGCGCTGTTAAGGGCTGTAATCAGCGCAACCTTGCGTTCGAAAGAAGAGTTTCTTGGCGAACCGAACGGAGCGACCTCTGTATACGTTGTTTCGAAAACAAACGCGTTATCAACGGCCTTCTGTACGGGACTGACGAACTAGATGATGCGAGGGAAGATATGCGGGGAGCGACTTAATAAACTGACAAAATCACTGCACGTAATTAGTCCGATTGAGTAGGTCTTGGTTTCAAGTGAAGCGCTCAATTTCCCCTCAAGTTTGAGGCGAAGCGGTGGGGAGATGACGTAATTGAGAGTAATATATTCACGGAATAAACAGCTGATGGATTCGGAGGAATTTTATTATTTAAATAATAAATAATGAAAGAATAAATTAAAATAAATTTTAATTCTTTAGAAATAATATTTTCCAAATAAAATATAGCTTGCTAATAATGCGTTCTTCTGAAATATTTCTATGTGATTTATTAAACACATTTCTTGACATTCTATTAATATTATAACATATACTATTTTTATTCGTATCTTAGAAGTGTGCCGAAATGTTAAATCTCTTAGGACCCTGATCGGAATTGATGGGATGGTTCCTTGCTTGCTTCCGGAGAGTAAATTAGTTTATTGCCCTCCACGTGGTCATACGCAGTTTGTACCGCTCTCTGACAGTAAATTTATTTAAAAAAACATAAATGAAAATGAAAAGTACCGACCTAGTAAAGTAGACAATTTATAATCACTTCAATTAAAGTATACCTAGTGGAAATACTAATCACGATGTAAAATACTTAAGGACACATAGCACACTTTAATTGAAGAGATGAAAAATTGTCGGGTTTAATAGGTTGGTATTTATCATTTGCATTGTATTACTATGCAGATGAAAATGGACTGCTCATAAAATTATAAATGTTGGCAGAAATATGATGAAAGCACTATAAAGTTTTTTGTTTCAAATAGATGAAAGTAATTGTTTATTGAACTGTGTATTTATGAAAGACCCATATATTTTTTATCCTATTTGTCCATTTCTAAGAAATAAGGAAGTCCTGTAAAATAATCTCCGTTCATGACTGATTCGTGTGAAATTGCCAGTCATCCATGACGCCGGCTCTCAGTGAGCCAATATATTTGTAATCAAGTTCTATGTCCCATCCCATACAGGACAGGCCTCGAGTATGTATATTATTGAGTCATGTTATGCAATTTCATGCTTATTTTGCATAATTTTCATGAAAATATGTGGACTATATGAAAGATTACTTAGATATTATTTTGAACTATCAAAATAATAGAATAAATTATCAAAATTATCAAAAATTTAGAAATAAATTATCAAAAAGTAGATATTTTTCAGAAATGTTATTTTAAAAAAATTACAGTGTCTGAATTTAAGGTCGGATTTGTCAAATCTTTACAATAATTTTATGTAATCATGTTTAGTTTTTGGTTCAATATTGATTTTTATCACTTATTGGTCATGAAAATGCGATGTTTCGTAAACTTGCTTAATATAGGTCAGCTTCACTAGATGAAGACTCAGAGTGAAGTTACATTAAAAAATATGTCTATGCAATGTTCGTCTGGAATATTCGTATATACTATAAATGTAGACGTGAACTACAAACAATGTATATATTTTTACCAACATTTTCAGATTTAGTACTACACAGGAGAGAAATTTGAATTCTGGACACGGTATGTTCTTCAGCAGCCGAGAACAAACAAACAATACATATGTCTAGGTGAAACAGTGAAGAACGTTAATAATATTCGTTCGTACATAAATGTTAGCTACATTATTTAAAGAACGACGAAGAAAATAGAAATAATTTAGCTTTGTCGAAATTCTCTGTCATCATAGTACCAAATGTATTCCTACCTTTTCCGAGTTTACTTATGACCAAGCATCGCAGTAAATTGTTAGCAAGCATTTTTCTATCATCAAGTTCTTTGTTTTGTTTTATCATGTTTGGTTTGATTCACATTGTTTTTACAATTGGATGTGATAATCTCTATCAGTACTTATCTACGGGTATTCAGGAACAATTACCTGCGCAAAAAAATAATCAAAACCTGACACCAGCGTAGGCGTGAAATTCAGCATTGTAATAAGGCTCTCAGAAGAGCTATTTTCATATCCCCCCTTTTGGATCTCACTTGTCAGTTGTAGCATAAGAATGTACGGATCAATGTAATGTTCTTTGTCAATCGTGTTTGTTTTAAATTTCATTTTTATATAATTTCCATCTTGAAAAATTCATTCTAAAGGTTATGGTGTAACTTAGTAAACAACTTCTATTTAATATAACTATTTTTAATTGTACAAAATATATAAAAAATTAATAATAATTATTAATACTGAAAACAAAAAATAATAGCAGTAATTAAGAATAATCCTTTATAATGAATTGTATGTGAATTACATGATTTTAAATGTTAAGTTTATTATGAGTTTATTTTGACGTCTTATTTTCTCTACACGTCTTCAAACTCTTATCATTTATTCATTTATAATATTGTATCATTCAACTGAGATAGTGTAATCTTGAATGTACTTAGATAGTGCAAAGTATGCTTATCTTACAAAAAGTTGAATCTTTTCTTAAAGAAAATATTTAAAGAATGCAATAAAATCATTAAAATGTATGGATCACTCATTAAATCGAAATAATGTTATGAAAATATTTATTTTATTTTGTACTACATTTTTTATACGCTTACCTTACGCCAAGAGAATCTTATCAGATAAAAAATGACATTTCTCCGAAGAGCTATGGAACAGTCCTAAAATGCATCCAAAGAGGTTTTTTGCTTACATTGACAAAAACACATGATAGGATAAGGGCAAGGGTTCTCCCGAAATTAAGAAATTACTTTCGAAAAATCTTATTCGAAATTTAGACAAAAACTTTTGTTACCGGACTTTTTATTAAGTATTGCCCTAAACAGTTGTTTAACCTTAGTTTTTATTAAGTTGTCAACATCATCTAAGTAAATTAAAATCTTGGTTTCTACCAGATTGGATTATTAAGTAACTTGTACCTCCTGGTAGACATCATCTGAAATACATTCATTAATCAGAGGAATTTTCTATATTATAATTGAGGCCGTAAACATCATACTGACTCGGAGGATGAAAATAATTGTACAGTTGCTTTGACAGATGGAATAAATACATGTATGTCTTATCGCACTTCGTCTTAACTATTAAGTAGTATTCTCCTTACTGTCAGTGCGTAAAAGGAGACGATTCGAGTAATGGACAGAACATTGTACATTCCGACATTGATGTTACGTAAGAAATTGCTTCAAAAAGAAAAAAAATAGAGTATTTATTGCTTTCGTTTGTCATCTTAGTCAAACTGGATCACGAAGATAATACTCGCAAATAATGAAATCAAGAAAAATATCTGTGCGTTTATACACAAACGTAAGTATTTGATTGATACCTCGAAAATAATGTCATATGTGAATTTTTATTGAATAATTTGATTTATTTTAATATATAATACTATTTTTGCATCAAACTAATTAGTGAAACATATTTATCAACTGAATTAGCTAAGAAGTATTTGTAAGAAAATTTAACATTTTTAACTGTTATTTTTTCTTCGCTTGTTATATAATCAATGCTTCGTAACAATGGTAATAGATTTTGTTTCAGAATCGATTCATACATTTCGATTATCAATGTGTTTCGAGTTTTTGAAAACCTTACACATGTCAGAACAGAATAAATAACATCGAATATACAAAAACAAAAATATTTGGCGTCAGTTTAAATTCATTCTATAGATAATACTGGAAATAATATGCCGGACTTGAAGTCTTTCTTTATGATTCATTAATTCCGTTAAATAAATTAAGTCGTAATTTGATAGATAAATACTTTCATAACCTCTTTACCTCGTGTACTGTAATAAGCAACCATGGTGGGACTGGTTTCCCGTCAATAATTATTCACAAATATTTTAAACCAATTTTTTGTTGTATGTGGAATCAGTGTTGATAATATGACTGGAACGTACTGATTGCTCACTTCGATTGACATCAACCGTATTGGGTAAAGATGGAGATAATTGACAATATGAAAGAAATGAAGAGGTGGAGATTATTATACACTCTTGCGTGCTTCAACCCAGATTTGTAAGCGAATATTTTGTTGTAGATGTGGAAAGTACTTACGCCATTTATTATTTGCCTTATACATATTTTAAGAAAAAGTGAATTAATTGTAAGATTTAAGGAGTCCTAAAATGTGACTTCTGAATTATTCGTATTTATTTGAACACGCAGGGTCGCTTGCATATGTTTAATTCAAAGAAGTTTATATTTGTTCTGATCGGGAAACGAAATTCACCGGAAAGGACCGATCTAAGATATTAAACTTTTAGTCGTGATTGGTTTGTAATTCATAGTACCATATAAACATGTTTCATTGTTAATTATTATTAAAATATTATTAGTTTTATTACTATTTTATGTTCGAAGAGAAAACAAATGTTATTTGATTCTTTTCTCTTTCTATTTCCCAAACACTTTATACGAGCTGATGCTTATTTTTTTTCGATTTATTATTGGGGTTTAATCTTTTTCTTTGCCTCATAATTGGGAAGGAGAGGTGTTGGGTAGCCTTGCAATGTAATTACCCAACATCTCTCCTTCCCAATTCCTTCGGTCAAAAATCGTGTGGTTTGTGAGGAAGAGCAACTCTGAAGGCCGGAAACACCGTTAAATAAAGTAGGAAATAAATAAAAATTAATTTAAGATACGTGTGAAATAAATCTGGGGAGTGAGGGAATCCCCAGCTGAAAACCTCACCCAGTTTGCTTAGGATTGAAGGCGTGTTGCAATGACGCTGCTCTTTGCATGTGCCGGTAGCATCCTGGACGAAAGGCGAGACTAGACTCACCGCCGCCCGCGCGTCCGGCCTCTGTGGCGGGGAGCGTCATCACAACTGCCGCCGTCGCCGCCTCCAACCGCGGTCCTCCGCCCCCGAGACGTCCCACCCCCGACGGCGAGTCTTCCGGCCTTCCCGTGTCCTCTCGCACAGCCGCCACTCTCGCCGCTGCCGCCGCCGGGGGCCGAGGAGACGTTCGCGAGGCCATCACCTCTGGACGCGTGTCTGTGCGGGCTGTGGCGTCCACACGGAAACCGCCCCCGCCGCCGAAGCTCAAGGGAACGGCAGAGGCAGCGGCGGCGGGGGCGCAGAGGCCCAAATCGCGCGTGGCAGCGAGACTGTCGTTGCTGCCAACGCCGCCCCCCGAACCACTGCCCCTGCCACCGGACAGCATCTTCTCACTGCAAGAGGATAGCAGTGAGTGGGCGCACCAGGATGAGGTGGGTACATATATAAGTATTATTAACAGGTAGATTCCGGAAGAGAGAGAGAGAGAGAGAACCGCCAGCGACGTCCGAGGCCTCTACAGTACGTAATTCCTCGTACAACCTAAATTCACTACTCACAATTTCTCATAACCTCTGTCTACAACTTAACAGCACGTAATTTCTCGTAACAGCTATATTTACATAACAGCATAAATTCTCATAGCTCCTTTGGTGCCGGCTGCTCCTCTTACTGGTGGAGTAAGGACAATCATGTGACCATCTCTAGCTGATTGAAAACACTATGAGAGACTGCGCGTCGTATTTTACGGAAATATTAGAAAAATTTCTAATTATATTTCTTCCTCAGGCGATTCTCTCATGATTAAGGTCTCTATGTCGCATGTGCTAGGGAGGTTTCGACTTCCCTTCAGTAGTCTCTGGAGAGGGAAGGGAATCCAGTGACGCCCAATGGGATGACGTTGTTATTCACGCGATCCGCGATTCCCGCGTCACAATGGCTAGGAAGAGCTGACCGTAATATTTTCAGGAAATTCCACATTACCTTTCCGCCGCTGCGTTTCTCTTCTTGTAGGGCTCTTAACTGGGAGTAGTCTCAACCCTCGGTAATCAACCCTCTTATCGTGTTTGTATGTCGCATATTGCTTCTATCGAAATGATTTTTTTATTTGAAAAGACATTGTTGATATTCTGATATTTTTGAATTCTAGGTAAAAGTATACATAAACGATACCGAACAATACATAATTACATCTAGAAATTAAAATTAAAATTAACCTTTAAAAAATCGGTGATTTCTTTCTGACCAACTCTTTAAATTGAATGCTTTGATACGTGCGTATTATGTAACTGTTTGTATTTGTATGTGACGTGATTATCCAGTTTTATTTTTTAGTAAACTATAAAAAATGAATATTTAAAAAAAAATGAGAACATTTTAATGCATAAACGTAATTAAACGAGACAAGAAGACCGAGGCGGGGTTTAGGTCTGGGTGGAAGAGGTGTAGTGGTTAACACCCCTGCCATCGAAGTCCCGGGTTCGATTCCCGGCGCGTCGCCATTTTTACCTGACCGAAAGTTATCACAAGACTAAGAATGTAATTATGGTCTGTATCAGTTAAGTATTATAAGTATACTTCTTGCTACATTGTACGCTGAGTACGATTTTATTTTTTTTTTCGTTTTTTTTTTTAAATTCTGACATTCGTACGAATGATGTTGGTCGGTGTGGTTGGCCGTTGACTTGTTTTGTTGACATCACTTTACAAATACGTTTGGAATGCATGACGCTCCTATGTTATGGCGGCTGGAAGGTCACTCGGAGATAAGAATGTTTCAGCTTCAGTTCAAAATCTCTTGTGATAAGAGGTTTGTCACATAGCAAACGTCGTCTTGGTTCATAGATTGGTTCGACTTGTAATGATACAAAAATAATCACGTTTTCTTATCTGCTCTACCTTCTGTATGAATAATTACAGATAAGTCGTTATCATTTCTTGCCTTATCTTAATGACTGGTATTGTTTGTATGTTTTTTTAAAACAAAGTTAATGAAGATATGAATTATCATTATTCTTTTTCGAACTTGACCTCAATTGCAGTCGTTATTTTGTAGTAACTCAGCGTCGTTGTTTTTTGAAAAGGGGAACCGAAAAGGAACACAAGCTATGAATTCCATTTTAACATACATTGCATTTTCAAATAGGTTCGAAGCTTAAAACAATATTACAGTTAAATATTACAGAAACTTATTAATGTTAATTACATAAAAGATTTTTGTTTTAATTTCACGCCTGAAAATAGTTTGTTAAGCACATTTTTGTTTAAAGCTGTAGTTTCAGCGTAATTGTGTAGGTTCCCTGGACGATTTGTGGAATCTAGTTCAGACGCGGAATTTGGATGAATAATGTGAGGTAGAGGATTTTCAGGGCAGTGAAATGGTCTCGTCTGTATAAAAATTATTTTCGCATTATGGTACGGTAAAAGGTCTGCCAGACAATCCTCAAAATTAGCACTCGTCAACGGGTGGTTCACAGAATAATATCATTGTTTTGGACAGCACAAGGGTGTGTAAGTTGTGAGAGTAATAGTCTTTAAGGTTCGGTAAAACTTAATTAAAGGGAAAATATTATATTGTTTCCGAACCCCAAAATAATATAACCTACTTCGTATAAACGTTAATGTTCATTTTGAAAAGGTAAATTGTCAGTGCTATGATACTTTCTATACAATATAAAATTCTGGAACTTGTGTACTGAACTGGGTGTGTTTGTTGTTATTTTAACATAATTTTTTTTTGTTTAGAATGACAATCTCTACATTGATAAAGGGGCTCGCGTTTAGAACAAAACACTTCACCAGAATAGAAAGAGATCTTGGACTGATAAAAAAAGAAATTGTTTTGATACCAATTACTATGGGGAATAAATTTGAACTAATTGCATATTAGCTGATCAAGAAGGCGAGTATTTAAAACAAAATTACATATACTTAATTTTTAATGAAATAAGCCTTTAATTTTTTGAAATCATTAAAAAACTAGCTTTTACTCTCCTGAAAAAGTAACACTCGATGTTCATATATAAAAAATATAATCCTCATTTTCAATCAAATACATGGCGTGTAATATCGTAGTTGCGGTGTAGAAAACGTGAACTTATAAGCAAATCACATTTAGAAACTCATTTCATGATATCCTCGCAAAACGTTATCTCTTTTGTACTTTATGTATTTGAAGAAACAAAAACTGCTATTCCAGAGAGAAATTTTATTTAGTTGCACACTACTACCACAGAAATGTTACTTGTGATATCGTTGGTTTGATTCTGCAGGAATGAATCGAATCATCAACGACCAGGGTGATTGTCAAGGCTGAGGTATTGGCTTGCATCACACGGTAGATGGGTTATTAATTATTTTACGCTTTAAATCAGAGCTGTTCAACTTATCTNGATGGGTTATTAATTATTTTACGCTTTAAATCAGAGCTGTTCAACTTATCTTAACCCGCAATCCATGCTCTATACAATTTCAATCTATACTATCGCGAAACAAACTAATGGGTGGTACTTATTTATTTATTTGTAACACAATATTTTGATTGTCATCAACACATTTATATCATTATTCTGTCCATATTTCAATAAATTTGTTTGTGAATTTGTGAAAAGCTGTTTTAAATGTGCAAAAGAAGTAAAATTGAAAAAAACAACGTATTTCTGAGTGATCATTGCATCTATAAACGATTGTGGACATGGATACTCAATTTCAGGACGAGTACATTCAGAAGTACGCCAACATTCAGAAGTGGGGAAACTTTTCAAGCCAGATTAATTCTATTGATAGTACACCGCTGAAATGCTGCAAATTTGTGATGTGCCTGGAATGTGACTTCTACTGAAAAACCGAAAAAAAAAAAATTATCAATCGAATATGTCGTTCCTATCGTCAACTATGATCGAGCGTGCATAAAAAAAAAATATTTTTTTGAAAATACGATTGTCCGAATTTTTCAACTTTCCTTTGTAATTGTCCCAATTTTTTTCCTGAAAACTTTACCAGGACCATAACGAACAAAACAAGAAAAGAATTACGCATATTCATCGTTCGAATCGTGTTATGGTCTTGAGTTTATTCAAAAACCCCATAGAAAAAAGCACTTTCAGTTTTTCCCAAATTTTCCAATTTCTCGGACAACTTTTCCAATTTTTCTTTCCCTAAAAACCTTCTTCTAACTTTTACGAACATTTTTTTAATTAGCCAAATCGGTCCAGCCGTTCTCAAGTGATGCGCTTGAGACCAACGAACACAATTTAATTTTTATTTATATATATTACGTTAAAATGTTTTGTTGTTATGTATGACAGGGTAATCCCTAACACTGTTCTCTATTTTCTCTCTCCGGAAATCATGTAAAATATAAATTCTCACAGTATAAATTTATGACACAAATCATTCTTTTTCATTTTTATTCAAAACTTCCCAATTCCTCGGCCTGCTGACCTCTACCTTGGTTTAGAACACTCTTTTGCTTATCGCTTTATGTCAAGTTACATTTCTTAATAAAAAAAATAACAAAACTTCCCGTTTATGTGTTAACTCATATTGTGATCTGTTCCATATTTTGAAGCGTATCTACATTCGCCTTCTTGTTAGAATGATCTCATGATTCGGGATTTAAGATTCGTCCTCGTGATTTGTATATGGCTGATTCTAGTGCTTTATGAGGCAGTTCCTGCTTAGCCTACAGCGCAACCAGTAGCGGATCTAGACCTTAACCGGGTGGGGGGGCAACCGGGGAGCATTTTTGTTTCAAAATTATGATTTAACAACACAAATTTTATAAATATTACCTTTAAAAAAATGTACGAAATAAATAATTAACAATCTGGTATTATTTATAACAGTAACAATTATTTATTACATTTATTAACTTGATATGTAATTATTAATTTTATGTATCTGGTATTATTAATAACAATAACAATTATATTAGTAATAACAATTATTAATCTGGTAACACTTACAAAGTATGCCATTTAACAAATTCAATGTTATCTGTCAAAGAGTTGAGGCCAAAGGGGGGAGGCTATAGCCCCCTTAGATCGGCCGCAGAGCGCAACTGAGGCACTGCTGTTCCCGTCCCAACCGCGGGGAGGTGAGATACTAGCTAACTAGCTCCATGAAGTATATGCTTTTTGCACAAGCATCATCTGCTTCGTGTAATATTGAAATGTGTCATAAAGTTCATTCTTTGCTATGTACTGTGTTCGATCATGACACAAAATTGTGCCTCCCAACGTTTGAGGAAAAACTTCATTCAAAATTATTACTCGCCGGCCAAGTTTCTCGGGACGCATATTGTCCGTTGGACATCGCTGATTTAAACTAATCTTTCTCAATCTGGAGGACTCACCCCGTTTTCGGAGACGTAGGGGAATTACAGGGGAGACTGGCAACACGTTTGGTAGGTTTGGGAGACAAAATACGTTTTCTGAAAGCTGGGAATTGCATATAGCACGAGATCCATTCACAATCCATGTGGATATACTTCCTGATTTTATTCAGGAGCAGACAACCTCAAACCCCGTCGTTAAAAAAAAATCACGACACACTTTACGAATTGAGTTTTGAAGAGTCTATTCTCCAATTGTGTTACTTTAAATCTATGAATCTTCTTAGCTCTTGCTATATACTTTATTAGCTCTTGCTATTCCATATAACCAACCTGTATTAGCTCTTGCTATTCCATATAACCAGTGGGGGCTAAGGAGACTACAGCCACCCCCCCCCACTGGAACTGAATTCTTATCATATAAAATTGAAGTTAACAAATGGCATACTTTGTCAAAGCGTTACCATATTAATAATTGTTATTAGTTACAATTGCTATTGTTTCTAAATATAATTGTTATTAATAATAATAAATTAATAACATTAATAATACCATATTAATAACTTTAATAAGTAATTGTTATTATTGATAATACCAGATTGTGAATTGTTAATTATTTATTTGATATTTTATTTAAAGATAATATTTATAAAATTTGTGTCGTAAAACCATAATTCTTAAACAAAACGGCTCCCCGTTTAGCCCCCCCCCCTGTGATTACGGCCTAGATATGCCACTGCATATAACATATTATTATTAATTTGGTTTTAATTTTGTCTAATCGATTCGCTTCATTCCAGCAAGCTCCCTGATGGGGATTCCCCTCAAACGCTCCTCACCCTCGCCGCCATGCGCGGGGGTGTTCTGGACATAAAATGAGTCGTTATCACTCGCAATCCAACGCTTTTTTGTTGGGAAGAGTGTCGGAGTGATTTCATATTCTTATCGTGGTAAAGTGGGTCGGATATAAAAAATATGATTGTGCGTACATTTGAGTCAAGTCTTCGCGATGACACGATTTTGATTTGAGTTAGAACGTATTAATCACTAAAAAATTGCATCGCACAATGGTACTTAAGATAGAAACTTACTATTATTTTTGACGAGACGAAATAATCAAAATAAATCTTTTATTTATCGCCCATTAGACCCCTAAGGTATTTATGTGTGAAATTTGAAGTTTATGACTCGTAGAAGTTGGTTAAGGGTAACCTAGGTTAAGACACCCAAAAGTACCCTCGAGTCCAATGACTATGTTCCTCCTCTTCAATATAGATACCCATAAAATATTACATTTCATTACATTTTACCCCCCTAAACGCGTTGTATTTTTAAAAAGCAGTACAAACTGCGCATGACTACGTGGAGGACAATAAACTAATTTATCTCCGGAAGCAAGCAAGGGACCAACACATCAATCCCGACCTGTGGCCTTAGACAAAGACGAATGTAACATTTCAGCACACTCCTGATATAAAAATAGTTCGGTACATGTTATTCTATCATCAGAGCACCAACGAATTTTGTAATTAGAACAAAATCTAATTTTGTAATTAGATTTTCAAGTACGTATTAAAATAAACTATAGATTATTTGGAAAATATTGTTTATAAATTATTGAAGTACCACTAAATTCGAGATTTATTACTTCTCTGGACAGGAACCTAGAGAGTCTGCATAAAAAATCCCGAAGGAAAACCGGAGAAAAACGCCGGACGTGATGTAGGATTATGAAACGTTTTATGACAATGACTTGATAAATGACACAATGCATTTAAAAGTTCTAGAATTCTCATTATTGTACTATATACTAACATGAATTCAAAAGTCATTTCATGGGATGATTCAAACAGATATGACTTGAAACGAATCTCGTATTGTGTTTTGTTCAGTTGAAAAACTCCTCATAAATGTACCAAAAATTGTGAACTTTTGGGTTTTTTTAAATCCTGGAGTACGTAAGTCAGTCAGTGAGTTACACATTTGAGTTTATGTGACATAGATTTGAAGGGGTGAGTGGCTGAATGAGGTATGTTTCAAATTGAGTTATTTTCAGGGATGAAAAAAGGTATGAGTTGACCTGTTTATGATACTTGAAACAACTCTATAGGAGTCTCATGAAGCTAGATACTAGTGTAATGAAGGAGGTATGTGTCAACAACAAATTATAATTCTGATGGAAGAAGGATGTATGTAACATACCTCCTTCATCCTGCAGTCATTTAATTTAACCAAATATATCTCTAGTAGATAAAGGAGGTATGTAATGTAAAATATCATATACCTCCTTATTATATATTATATTACTTAAGGTGGTATGTACAATATATATTTTATTTTTTAAACTCCTATTTAATCAAAAATTCATACTGAATAAAATTTTTACCACTTATAGGAATAGGATATTTTAGTAAGAACTTAATAAAATAACGAAAAAGGTACCGCAATGACAACTTTAAGCCTAAATATCCAAAAACACCCATACCCCTTCATCCATTTACTCCTTCAATTATCAAACTTGTCATGACAATGAGTTGATAAGTGATATAATACATTTAAAAGTTGTGAAATTCCTACTATTGTTTTGTATACAAAAAACATTTGATAGCATTATTCAATGTGATACAACGTGAAACGACTCCGTTCTCGTATCGTGTTGTGTTCAGTTGAACGCGGTCTTCGACGGATATCGCGACGTGCTCGAGGACTTCTGCAGCCGATCCCCGTCTTCAGCGATGACTCCTCCGCAGTCCTCACCGTCCCCGTGGCCGGTGCTGCCCCCAGCGGAGTATCCTCCACCTCCCCAGACTTCGAAGACGGAGAGGACATCGGGGGCGGAGGAGTCCTCGCGGGGACGCCCCGACGCGGACGGAGGAGAGAGCAGCTCAGCGGAGGTGGAGGAGGATCTGGAGGACGGCGAGGCGGAGTATGAGGACGATGGCAGCAGGTGAGGATAATTATCGGGTACTTATCAGTGCAAAGTGCCAAATTTGTGAACACTAAGGTATTATAAAAAAAAGTATCTATATTACACATTTTTATTTCTTTATTCTTCACACTTTAGAGATACGTTATAACTATAAAAAAGTAATGTTATAAAATGGTTGTGGTTCTTTGGGGGGAGTATGTGCAGGATGGTTGTGGATGATATGAACATAGTAATAAGGTTTTAGAATATATATAGTGTTTTTCTGTTGGTTGAGTGTTCTGTAGTTTAGTGTATAAATTTATAATGAAAATATCCTTTTGTTGATGATTATGTAGTCCTGACGAAGATATAGATTATATGGAAACGGTGGCATAACAAAAGAAATTGTTTTTTCGGCCTAAACGCGAGATATCCTTATTTAATTAATATGGAGGCTGAAAATGTGATCAACGATTTAATGATTGGAACAATTGGTAACTCTTTAGTTCTATGAATTGTCATGCGGAGTAGACTGAATATACTATATACCTCCCCATCCACCACTTGAAGCAGCATTACTTACATGTTTTAGCTACTACGGCTGTACTGGTTAGATAAAGGTCAACTGAAAAAGCAAACTATTGTCTGCCATTCATTGGGAGCAAACTGTTGGCTTGCTTATTGGCAGAGCGGTGTCCGGGTGATGATTTTAGCCTGTGCAGCCTTGGCGAACGCGTGCGAGCGTACGCGCGCTCCGTCACCCCCGCCGCCGGCGTCTCCTCCTGCATCCTCTGCAGCGGGCCGTCCTTATGCTCCACGTCGTCGCAAGGGTCCACCATCTCGCGGAAGGCGTCCAATGAGTTAGAACCGGGACTACTGAGCAAGCCCCCGTTGCATCGAGCGACGCCGCAGCCTCCGGCGCCTCCTCCGACCTCCAGTCGCTCGTCGTCGGCGACGTCGACTCCGCCGGAGACGCCCGCGCCTTCGCCGTCGCCGCTGCCTCGCACCCGGAGGACCCCGGAGCCAGCGCCGCGGCGACACTCTTCGGGCGAGGGACTGGAGAATGCGGGTAAGAGAAAATGAGGGGGGAAGGAAATTTTTTTATTTTTAACGAGCAACCTGCACAAACTTTGCTCGGGTGTTTTTGTTATGTTGCACTTTATACTTTGGAATACTTCAGATGAAATAAGTAATGTTAATCCCTCTTATACTTTATCACGCCATTTTTATAGTACTCTTGATAGTCATTNTCTTGATACTGATTAAATTCTTTTTTTCATGCATAGTTTTAATCCTTTTTATTAACAATAGTTTATTTCTAACTGAACGCTACCTTAAAACAGTTGTAGTCTTTAATACTTTTGTTTTATTAATTTCGAAATTTTACAAATTATCTACAATTCATTTTGGAATAATAAGTGAATAAAAATGCGTATTTATTATATATTTTCTTTTATAAATATTAAATCCGCCACTGCCCTTGGGCTCTTGATCGGAATTGCTGGGATGGTCCGCTGCATGTTTCCGGAGAGAAAATTAGTTTATTATCTTCCGCGTCCGTCATACGCAGTTTGCAACTTGCTTTAATGACCATACAGTTCATTTCATTTGGCGATGTTCGTGTGCGTAGTTCCCACAGCGAGTGAAAGCGACTGTTCGATGCGAACGCAGCCGAGACAGGAGTCGTCGTACGCCGACATGCTGGAGCTGCTGGGCGAGATGGAGGCTCTGAGCGCTGCAGAAGACTTGGGACACGTCGTGGTCGCTGCCTCACCCCCTCCTCGTCCTCCTGCTGCTGCTCAAACGCCGTTTCACGACGTTAAAGTTACGTTGAACGACCTCTCCAGCAAGGGCAGCGCAACCGCCAAGGAAGATGGATTGCTCGCAGATATACTCACGTACCTGGACGAGGTGAGGGGCTCCATTTTTGTATTATTATAGTATTTGTAAATGGGAAATATACCGCGATATTGAAGCTTATCTATATGGAGCCATAATTTAATTTATGTCTTTTGGCGAGGTTCAGACCGTAACGTCTGTTCTTCCACCTAACCGTTGGACTTGGGTGAAGGGATTGGGAAGGAGAGATGTTGGGTTGTTGGTTCAGATAGACCCTAACAGATCCTGCCAACATTCCCTAGCCCCTTGTTGGTTCAGATAGACTTTATCGGGTCCGTAGATGCCTAATGCCTAGCTAGTTCAGACAGACCCTAACAGGTCCTGCAAGAGTTCCCTTCCGCTGCTCCGCCCAACTCTTTCTATCCCCCGTACACTTTCGCCGTCTCAGTCACTTAACGATGGTCCTCGTTGAATCACTCTTCGGGAGAACCGTTCCTTCGGGGACAAGGCTGCGTCGCGCCGGAATCGCCGTGTAAGTTGCTGCTTAAAAGACAATAAACCACTGTTTGCCACGACTGGGATCATTCCCAATTCTCACTTTTCCTTCTTATCTTTCCATAGACCTTTAAGGGAATAGGGTAATTGCTCTTCAAACTATAGTGCCCCTCCTTTAGTGGGGTGACTGGGTCAAACAAAACGTCGCGTCACGACACAACTTTCTTTTTGACTTGCTCCTCACATGACTCGGTGTAGTGTAGCGCAGGTATAGTTCTTTCAATTTCATTCCATCTATATTAGACACTAAGATTGTCTGACATTTTTTCTCACAAACCTTGATATAATCATAGAAACGCAGAGAGTTCCCGACATGTCAGTTTCCTCATAAATTTGAGATTTACATCGTTGAAGTTGGCAATATGAGTTGGGCAGACATGTTGAATTCTGGTTTTCCTTTTCTATATGAATAGAACTTCACCTCGTTACTGTCGTATTTCGCACGGTACACATCGATGAGACACGTTTCGTAAAAACTCACGTCTTAAAAGATAATTTATGTTTTAAAATTAATAAAAGTTGAAATTAATGTTAAGAGTTCCTTGCGAACTGCGCACATTTTCTCCGCATTCTTGTGCGTGAATTATACAACGAAACAGCTCATGGTCACTTATCTCGGAATCCTCGTATTTTCAGTAACATACAACTTCCGGTACAGCTGTGATCTTCTCGAGATACTCGTTGAAATTTCCATGATCGCAGGATTTCTATAATCTTGTTTGGTTCAAACTATTTCCTGTTTTGATAAGCAAAAGCCACATTTGGTATAAAATTATGTAGCTACCAACCAACTTCTTTCACCCTATTTGCCAGCATTGCTTTGAATTTCTTGTTAAAGTACTACTTGTAACTTTCAATTGCTCTACAATTAAAGCTTATTTTGGTTAATAAGAAGAAAAAACTATGATTGCTTGTCTCGCCAATCGAACATTTATTAACTAAGTTAACTTTCGACTTATTAATATTAATTATCACATTTTAAACCAAGTTGACATTTATCTCTTTTCCTAGTTCTGAGCACGGTACTGAACATGATTGATAAGCAGTAGAAAGTTAATTCTGCTAATGAATGCAATCGCTGATTGAGATCAAGGGAAACATCCTCAGTGATTCCTTTACGGTTTCTTTTCCGGCTTTGTTTGAACTCGCAATATCTCGAATTGTCGTAATCTAAAACTCTTCCATTTAAGTTTCAGGTTTTAAAAATTATTGTAGAGTCACAGCGAAGCTTTATATTATACAAAAATATTTACAAAAAAATAAACCCCGAATATATATTTCTAAAATATAAATGAAATGTGTGAGGGTGCCCCGTCCAAATTGTTAAGAACGTTGCTGACTCTTTTGTAGGTAGAGAATGCGACTGCCGATGCATTGGACAGTGCGCAAGGGCGCTTGAAGGCAGTCCGAGCAGCGGCGACGAGGGCGGCGGAGCACACGCTGGCCGACGTGACGGATCCTCCGGCGGGCGGCGAGGGCGGCGAGGCCGGCGAGGGCGTCGACTTCCTGCAAACGTTGGAGATGCAAGATGATAAGTGCGCCATATGTGATCACGACGATCCACCGCTACCGAGGTAAGCTAAGGTTACGGCTCCACATACTGATTTTCACTGGGTTTTTTTAGTTTGTTTTTTTGTGCGCAGATTTTTACTGCCAATGAAAGTGACGGTTCCTATTTGCCGTAAAAGTCTGCAGTCTTTTGTTGTAGCGATCTAGCAATCTTTTGGAACAGTAATATCGTTAGCATTGTGTTATGATGCACTCGTCTTACATTGAGCACTCGTCTCAGCTCCTATTCCAAGAAATTGATAATAATGATTTGCTCCATCCATATAATTACAAACTACTTAATAAATAATAATCTTAGGAATAACTAACCACAATTACCCGTAGATCTACTGACTACACTACCAACTGACTACAATTACCAACTGATCAGTGAGAAATGTATATCAGCATAAACGAAAGTAATCTTGTCGAGTCATTGCTATTAAATTGCTCTCTGTGGCGTCTGACATATACAAAATCATTAAACGTTCCTCCGTCGGCTAAGATATAATTTTTAAATTTTCTTTACAACTTGTAAACAAACCAAAAAAAAAACCAAAAAAAAAAAAACCCGAAAGAAATAATGCCAGTCAAAAATTCAACTTTTTAAATAAGCAGATATGAATATCTTTCATTTCTTTCAGTATATTTCAAATCTGCGCGGAAAGTAATGAGAAGACACCAAACACGAGTATTTCATGTTTCGTAATTAGTTTTATTATTAGTTCATTGTCTTTGCGAGGTGCACTCCTCTCTTGCTGCAGGCAGTAAACTTCTGCCAGTGGAGTCAGGCTGCAGCAATAAGGTACATTACATTACATTGTTCCCTCCTACATAAATAATGTAATGTAATATACAGGAAACAGAAACTTAAAGGGACAAATGCCCAGGAATATCACGAGGAAGAGATAAAAATGCACCAAAGCGGAGTACACAAAACCGTAACGTGTGTGAAGCACTTGTGAGGGGAATTGAGAAAGTGATATAGGTGTGCAAAGTTCAAGGAAAACTTCAAATTACATCAGATGTTTAAAGTTCTGCCCGTGAACAGCGATGCAGGTCTCGTCCTGACGTAGCACGTGTTGGCGAGGATGCTCTACATGGAGTCTCGCGAATTCTAGCGAATCGATACGAGTTTTGCTAAATGTTATTTCACCTTTATGTGAAGCACCCCTTATAATCAAAGCACGCGCACACACAAGCAGATAACACCTTACATCGAAATATGAATGACATTAACCTATCCGTTTATCCAGAATAGGTGCGCACAGACGGATGGGCGTCATTCAAAAGAAATGTTTTATTTTGTTATCAGAGACACCCATAAAGATTTCCATCACAACCTCGTGATCGAGTTTTCTTTACACTTTCTCTTCACTATGTTTATGAGAGCGAGACGAGAAGTAACATCAATGACTTTAGAAACGTTTCTGTGATGATTAATGGCTTCGGTGAGAAAATAAATGAGGATACTTTTTTTTTTTTCAAATATTAATACTAGTAAAACGGTTCGAAGCGGATATGACTGCCATGAATATGCCGGACATTAAGAACATTAAAACTTTGAAAAAATTTCTTGCGCGCTGTAATGGAAACTGGGTCCCTAATTTTCTGTGCGCCGTGCTTTAATTGTCTGAGATACCAGGTTAGAAGATAATCGTGTATCACGTAATTCAAATTATATGATTATGAAAAAAATTATATAATTTTAAATTGTGCAAAACATCCCATATTACGTAACATCAGACACTTTACTTTCACTTTCGAAGCTTCCACAATACGTTTTTACGAGATTTTTAATTAAATGGATACTTATTCAAAGATGTTTCCAGAAATTTGAATTAATAAATGCGAGTTATATTTCGCCTGCCATCAGCAACTGGTCATACACTTGTGCTCTGCGGGTCTGCGTACAAAGCAGGCGCTCAGCTTCTGTTGCGTGCTTACCTACTGAATATAAAGTAGCAACCTTGGCCTTATTTTACATTTTCAGACATTCGTGAATAGCTGTTTCTAGTATTACGATTGCTTGAATTATTCTTCACTAGCTGATTATTGGATTTTTCTTAGACTAATCTTTTATTCGGGAAAACATAAAATTTACTCGTATGCACATTGTGAGATTTTTAGCAATAGATATGTATATTGTAAATTAAATTGAATATAAAACGACATTGTTGTTTTGATATTATTCAATTAATTGAGTAGCTCGAATCAATAAATTATTAATTAGGTGTTCATCGGAGGGAGACATGTATTACGACTTTTACGTTTAGAAATTATTTTTCTATCTGACATTCTAAGGAAAGACGCGAGCTTTGTAAAATTCCGTATAAACGGAACATTCGTGCGTGATAATCCAAATTCACTATTATCGTAACGTACGTTTCTCATGAGAGGGTAAATACGCGTGAAATATCGACGTATCCTACTGTCACAGATTTTAATGAAATTTTATGTGATTGTTTTATCTAAAGATATTAGATGACTTCCAAAATTTTATAGGATTCCATTCATTAGTTTCCGCGAAATGAATTTTTAAATTTACACGAAATACGGCCGGTTTTCTCGGCTCCCAAAAACTTCAGCCAACATAGTTTTGAGTTTGTTGCTCTACAATATTATTGTTCCATTCGATTTCTGTGAAATTTATATAGTTGCATAGAATTTTATGTTGTTTCCAATGGTACAATTAATGTTCAGATTTTAGTTCATCATCAGGGCTAAAATTAGCTTTGAAATGGAAAATAATATATAAAAAAATAAACACCCGGCACGGTTTAGAAAGAAATATTGTATCTCATTTCTGTCACCAGACAGTGTGTGAAATTATACATCACTAGAAAGAGGTCAGTAGAGTTTTAAAATTATGCGAAAAATTAGTGGACTTTTGGTTGTATAGGATGTAATAAAACATTAAACAAAGCAAATAAAATAATTTTTTACGGTGGGTAACAAACATAATTACACATAAAAGCATAATAATAATAATAATAATAACCTATTTTCATATTATTTACATAATATTCTTGTTAACAATGTTTCTTTATTACTATTTACAATGTGAAGATAATGTGATAATATTTTATACTTACATTATCTTCACGGTGGGTTTCATCGCTGACCGAAAAAAGACTTTTTGACGCGTGACGATGTACGTGAATGCACTCACTGGCGGATCTGAACTCTTAACAGATAAAATTGATAAATGGCATACTTTGTAAAAGTGTTACCAAATTAATAATTGTTATTAGTCATAATTCTTATTTGTTCTAATTGTTATTGATATTAATAATATAATGGTTATTGCTATTAATAATACCATGTAAATAACTTTAATAAATAATTGTTATTATTATTAATAATACCAAATTGTTAATTATTTATTGATGCATTTTGTTTAAAGGTAATATTTATAAATTTTGTGTTGTAAAACCCTAATTTCGAAACAAAAATCCTCCCCGGTCAGCCCCCGCCCCCTGATTACGATCCAGATCCGCCACCGAATGCACTTGAAAGCAGCGCTTGTCCCGTGCGCGCGCATGTGCTCAGACTGAGTGAACTGGAGTCTTGGGGCACCAGCGCTCTCGCCCGCGAAGTGCTGGCGCTGCGGTTGGCGGCCGGGGAGCGCGCCAGGGCGCTGCAGGCGGTGCGGGCGGCGGCGGCGGCGGCGCGGGCGGAGGCGACGTCTGCGTCGAGGCGAGCGGCCGCTGCTCAGGCGCAGACGCAAGCCAAAGAACGAAGACGCTGGGAGGCCATTCTCAAGCGCAACCAGGTAGCGAACTACGATTGGTTCAATGATGGATGTTTAAGAGGCTGTTGTTGTAGTACAACAGTTATATTATGTAGAACCAATAACAACAAACAATTATGTTATACTTACATAATTCAGCCTTTTCCTTTGGTGTAGCGCACTCACTGCCCCCAAACATCATTGTCACTTCTTCCAACATTTGCTTTTTTTAAAAATTCTGTTATGGTATTCATCTGACGAAAAATCCCATAAAGAGGGCCCATCTTTAACATCCACAATGAAACTTTCTGTTTCAAATTCTGGTAGCAGCGACATCGCACTAGTTCTCTGTTCAGTCACTACTAAGCGGGTCGCAGTCGGTGGCAGTGCGATGGAAGCACCATATCTATCTGTGCAAATAAAGGCGGATCGGGCTCTGGTCGGGTCGGACCAAAACCACCAGTTTCAGGTCGGACGACTAGAACCCGTCTGACGGGCCGCACTTTGCCTAGTGCGCGTTGTTCCATTTAATCCCGTGTACAAACTGGTCGTATGCGACAAGTCGTGGTCGTTTTTTTTTT